>JAAGNO010014198.1:0-26588 GCA_033439905.1 Ceryle rudis | reverse complement strand
TTCAAGGTCAGGCTGGATGGGGCTCTGAGCAACCTGCTCTAGTTGAGGCTGTCCCTGCTCAGTGCAGGGGGGTTGGACCAGGTGACCTTTGGAAGTCCCTTCCAACTTGGGGCATTCTACGACTCTATGATTCTATGCTCCCCAAAGCTGCATCCGAGCACTGCCATGGAAGTACTTTGTGCCAGTGCTCCGTTTTGCTGGCTGGTTTGGAAAAGTCGATGGCATCTCACCCGCACTCCTAATTTTGTTGGGGCTACTTTTGCACTCCCAGTGGGTGGTCACTCAGAAGAAGGCTGTAGTATGCAAACAGATGTAGACACCCACTTACTCCTGTGTTTCTCACAGTCCTTCCCTCTGGCCCACTGGCGGAAAGCAATGTGGCACTGGTTATCTCTCATGTACATTTTTCAGTCAATAAATATTTGCACTTTATACCTTTATTCTCCACATTCCTGTAGAGTAACAGGAGTGGTAAGCATTAGATTCGTACTCATGCTTTCCAATATCTTCCACAGAGGCTGAATTATGCAACTCACTGGGATGAGGATAAATCCCTCCGCACCACCTTGAAAATATAAGGTTTAAAGTGACCATTAGAGTATCAAAGTGTTGCACGGCCAAGAGCCTTTGAAGGTTAAATTGATGAAATATGATGGAATTAACAAAGTGAAACCTTATAGCCAAAGTTGTTTTCTTTGTTCTTGAATAGAACATCTTACATCGAGGTCTCTATTTGCCTGCCCTTCCAGCCTACCGAGATAACAGCGGTAGGAAAAAGCCCCCTCAGACTGTAGATTTTGTAGTTCATGGGTTCCGCTGCCTTTCATTTCAGAAAAGCAGTTCAAGAAATGCGTCCTAATTTACGTTCTCCTTGGGAGAACTCCTGATCCTGAACTGCTATTAATTTTCTTCTGGTGTCTAAATCACCCTGTGTACAGAGGCCCCCATGTACATAAGAGGAAATCATCACAATTATTATGTATCTCTCACTCTCTCTCTTCATCCTTCTGCTGCGCCCATAACCCACGGCATCTTATCTGTGCTGAAGTTTGTCACCGCTCCCTCCTGGAATGAGTTGTATTGGAGTGTGTATGATAAACTTAATTCCTAAAGGCTGCTACGAAACAGGTATAAAGTCAGCTCAGACGTGGTTGTCAGCTGAAGAGTTGTTCTCCATCACTTCGGGTGTTACGGTGTCTTCTGGAGAAGAATCTCCTATGGCCACGGTGAAGCACGGACAAGATCTAATAATCAGCTGTCACTCAGCACTGTGTGAGAGTGAGGTAGTTCCGTGGTGCAGCCCCAGTAAGAAATTAGTGATGGTGTCGGCTTCTAGGTGTGAACACCGCTGATGGTTCTGCCTTCTTCCTGAATGACTAGCCTGGTCAAATTTACCTCAACCATAACAGCATTTCCTCAGCAACCCCACTCTCTGCAGGGAAATAAATATGGACTTAGAGCAACACTGGTTTAGAACACAGATCAATAGCCCACGCGGTTTGTTGTTTCTGTGAGAACTTAGGAATTTTTCCAAATTTCATGTGGCCACATCTGTTAGTCTCCCCTCCATGTGGCGAATTCTGAGTCAGCAGGACTTTAATAGTCTCCTGCCAAAAACCACATAGCTACATGGACGCAGTGCTGAACCCAACCTTATAAGCCCAGCTGGCTTGTGGGCTCCTTGGAGGGTATTTTTATTCTAACACTGACATTTGGGTTTTTCCAGCATATAGATCACTGCAGGTACAGTCCTCCACTCACACGGACGGTCACTGTAGCATTACAATGCATAGTGTTATTAGCCCGGCCCCTTCACTGTTCTTACACAGCGCTATGGGTTTCGAGTTGAAGGTGGCTTGTCTCCTTTTGGCTTGGGGAACAAGGATATGAACACATCTCTTTCCATGGGCTGCTGTGTACAGTAGGCAAGGGATGTACCTAAGGAAAACTAGGCCAGCGGAGGTACCAACTTTGTGGAATCATAGAATCATAGAATGCCCCGCATTGAAAGGGACCTCCAAAGGTCACCTAGTCCAACCCCCTGCACTGAGCAGGGACATCCTCAACTAGAGCAGGTTGCTCAGAGCCCCATCCAGCCTGACCTTGAATGTCCCCAGGGATGGGGCCTCCACCACCTCCCTGGGCAACCTGTGCCAGTGCTCTACCATCCTCAGAGAGAAGAACTTCTTCCTCATGTCCAATCTAAATCTCCCCTGCTCTAGTTTCAAACCAATGCCCCTCATCCTGTCACCTCATGGTCTTGTAACCAGCCCCTCCCCAGCTTTCCTGTAGCCCCCTTCAGATACTGGAAGGCCACTATAAGGTCTCACCAGAGCCTTCGCTTCTCCAGGCTGAACAACCCCAACTCTCTCAGCCTGTCCTCACAGGAGAGCTGCTCCAGCTCCCTGATCATTTCTGTGGGCTCCTCTGGACCCTCTCCATCAGATCCATGTCCTTCTTTAGTTCAATTCTGTTTTGATTGCCGCCTTCTTTGATTTCTTCCCTTACAGTTGTGAACCTCCCGTCAGCAATCTCAACCCTCAGAGTGTTTTCTGCTGGTGTCCAAGCACACAGTGCCTGTTTATTCCTCAAGTGTAAATTGTTCTCTGTTTAAAAAAAGCCCAAAGCCACTGTCCTCAAGTCATTTACTGTGGGTAAAACTCATTTGTCTGTATTACATGTTATCGTTTCTTACCTCTTCAGTGCGTACAGCTCCGGAACAGGGCCACGAGGGCATTAGCAGCATCCCTACGGCAGAGGTGGTGGTAGTGAGATGGGATCATCACAGCTAACCCTGCCTGTGGTGCCTGCCCTGAGAAGCTCATTGTCCCATTAGCAACACCACGACTCCAGCAATGCCATGATACCAGCAACACCACAACACCAGCAACACCATGACACCGGCAACACCACAACAGCAACGCCACGGCACTGGCAACACCACAGCACCGGCAACGCCACGGCACCGGCAACACCAGGGCACTGGAGAAGCCACAGGAGCACGGAAGCCCCTCTTCACCAACCCTCCCAAAGGATCCCAAGCCTGGCATCTGCCTTCTGTGTGGGCAGATGAAAAGGAAAATAAATACCTCACTTTATTTATTTTTTTGTTAGAAACCCCAATGAGCCAAACTTTTCGAACACACGCTATGTGAGGAGGATTTCAGTCTCTGGGGAGGGGTGTCTCCCAGCACACATCACCGGAAAGCTGCCAGAGGCAGCCTGGACCCGGGGAGGGTGAAAATGTTTTATTGTGATCAGCACAGTAATGTCGAGGGCAGGAGGGACAGACCAGCGGGAGACTGAAACCAGAGCAGCTGAATGCAGAGAGGACACAGAAATCATCTAATAATGATCCTCTGAGAAGGCAGGTGTGAGGAGGAGGAGATGGCTGATCTGTGGGAAGGCTCAGGTAGCTCCTTTCAGGAGGCTGGTGGAGGCAGAACAGCCACTGTGACGGGGACAGTGATTTGCTGCCCATCCGTGCACCAGCAGCAAAGGTGGAGCCAAAGGGCCCGATCCTTACACCTCTGGAGCCGCTTAAAAACACCGACCTCAGCGTCTTCCTGGCTCTGGCTGAACAGGCAGAAATGCAGCTCTTTGCTTCCCCTGCAAAAGAATTTTGCAGCTGTTTTTCTGCTTCCTTCTAGTTCCTTTATTTTCTTCTTTCTTTTTTTTGTTTTTTTTTTGGGGGGGGTTGTGTTTTTTATTGTTTTCTCTGTGTGTGTGTGTGGCTTACTTCCCCCTTCGTAATGGAGGGAAAAAAGGTTAGATTAGAAAACTTCAATTAAGCCTTTAAAAAGACCATCTGCTGAATGCTGACTGGGGTTTCATGTAAACAAAATGCCTGTGCTGGTTACAAACAAATGATCTTATCTATTGTATTGTGTTACAAATTAAAATTAGATTAAGCCACCTACATGGTACCGCCGCTGAATCTTAAATTTCTTATGGAAACTGAATGTTTGCTGCAAGTATTCATTCGGCCTGATGAGAGCCTCATTATTTTTGTACCAGCAGTACACACTGGGTATAGCATAATCAAAGCCTGGGGGTACGTATTAATTATCCTTTTGAATAGTGATGAAATTTTAAAAAGATCTCCTTTAGGCTCACATCATCAGCAGATGAAACAAAGCTTTGCACAGCTTGTGAGCAGTGGCTCACATGTGTTTTTACATCTGTTCAGGATATTTCAATTTGAAGCGCAACAAGCCGAGTCTGGGATTAAAGACCCGGAGAAAGAAGGGGGGGAAAAAAATCTGCAACAATAACCAGACCCCTCCCCTTCCTGTCTGCAGGGGAGAGGGAAAGCGTCTTCTTGGTAATCAAACCTGGCTCCATTTTGCTGCTCCGTTTGGTGGCCGTGGTTATGCCATTTAGCAGAGGGGTGTAACGCTCTGAGCTGCTGCGCTGCCTGTTTTCTATATGCTTTCTTTATAGGACTAATTACCGGGCCAGGACTAATTGCCTGGTCACGTGTTCCTGCCTGCCCATTGTGGCATCAGGTGAGGTTCCAGTTTGTCTGTCAGTATTGAGGGTTCTCGACAGTTTATTGGTGTTTCATCTCTAGTAGGGCTCACAGTCAGGTTAAAGAGATGAAATGTTGGTGCTCCTCTGGATTCCTGCAGATCCGTGTTTACCAGATATAGTCACAGAATGGCAGGGGGTGGAAGGGACCTCTGGAGATCATCGAGTCCAACCCCCCTGCCAGAGCAGGATCACCCAGGGCAGCCCACACAGCAACAGATCCAGGTGGGGCTGGAAAGTCTCCGGAGAAGGAGACTCCACAGCCTCTCTGGGCAGCCTGGGCCAGGCTCTGTCACTCTCACAGTGAAGACATTTTTCCTCCTGATGAGGTGGAACTTCCTGTGTTCCAGTTTGTGCCCATTGCCCCTCATCCTATGCCAGGGCACCACTGACAAGAGCCTGGCCCCTTCTCCTTGACCCCCACCCTGCAGATATCTGTAAACATTCATCAGATCCCCTCTCAGACTTCTCTTCTCTGGGCTAAACAGCCCCAGGGCTCTCAGCCTTTCCTCAGCACAGAGATGTTCCTGTCCCTTCAGCATCCTCACAGCCTCCATTGGACTCTCTTTGGTATTTCCCTGTCCCTCTTGAACTGGGGAGCCCAGAACTGGACACAATACTGCAGATGTGGTCTCACTAGGGCAGAGTAGAGGAGAACCTCCCTTGACCTGCTGGCCACACTCTTCTTCATGCACCCCAGGGATGGAGAGGCCATCCTGGGAACAGAGGGGCTCCACAGACTCTCTCTACCCATTTCTTCACAAGGAGAAGGCTGTTATCTTGCACAGCCTTAAGTCAGGCTGGAGCATGGACATAGTGAACCCATCAGGAATATGAAGCCTCTCTTGTCCATACCTGTGAAGGACCTGGAAATGAAATGTCAGATAAGGATATGTGTGGAGAAATAAACTATTGACAGGCTTTCCATGATTTTTGCTGTATGTAGCACAAATTTGTTTCAGTCATTTGCTTTAGTCATATCCTAGTTGTAAATACAGAAGTTGCGTTCTTTATTTGGCTTTCACTTCAAAGCATCTCCAGTGAATCTGGCAGAAATATCAGTGCAAAGCAAACACCAGTAAGGAACAGCATCACATCTTTCTGTGGGCAGACTATGCCCCAGAAATTCACTATTGCAAGAAATCTTATATGACCATACCTGGAATGGAAGGATGGACCACTGCTGCCTGGACTTGTGTTGATGGTGATTTCTGTGCAAAAGAAACACGTGCAAAGGACTGTGGTAGCTCAAATGTAGACTTGGTATTTAAACTTGGTAGAAACAGGTATTTCCTCTCTCTCTCTTTTTTTTCTTTTTTAAAGAAGAAAAACCCCACAAACTAGAAGTAAGAATCTATTATTTCCTACTAGAACAGTTTCTAATGTAGCGCAGGATAGTTTACAATTTAGTGTTGTAAATACTATATCAGTGGGATGCAGGAAATCAAACTGACTTGTGATGAGGAATTTCCTTTTCAGATTTTCATTTTACATGCTGAGAACATCTCAGAAGTTAGAAAATACAACAAAGTAAACTGTAGTTATAACATTAGCAGCTTTTAAATGCCCTGTAATGTGAAAGTGTTAAGCAAGTATACTTAACTTCTGCGGTCCAGCATTTCACTGGGTTTCTTTGGGTTTCCCTTTCTCTGTTGAGTGTTTAACACTTGTATGTGTACGGAGCAGGAGACACCAGAGACATGGGCAAGTTAAGCTGATGGAAACTGCACTGGGCTGTTCTGCTCCTGATCCAGTGAGCCAGTCATTCTCCTTGGGGGACCATGCAGCCCCAACCATGACTACTGTCTTAACAACAAGCGAGCTTAATTTCAGTGGTTTAAATCAGGAATGTGTCTATCTCTTGCACGCTTTGCGTGGGATTTTTTGGTTGGAAAGGCCAATTTCTTTCTGCTTTCCACCAGAAAGACACACTGAACCTGGGACGTGTCTGTATATTGCTAGAGTGGTGCCAGAGGTACCCAAGCAGGGAAAGTACCCCGAGAGTTAGAAATAATAAAAGACACTTAGAATACCAAAAGGTACATGCAGCAACTACTACTGCTTTATCAAGTCACAGGCTGGAGCAATTTTTGACCTGTGTGGAAGGCAGAAATCCTTTTTCATGAAAGTTCACAAGATTCTGTTATTTTATCAGGGTTTTTAATTAGGAATGAAGCACCAGTACGTTGAAGTGATTTACTTTAAAAATTATTATTAATCTTTTCAGGTGAATTACATCTCAAGGTTTGTTTTTTTTTTTACTGAAAGTTTTCTTTTGATGTATTTAAGAAAAACAAACAAACAGAAATGGCAGCCAAGTAATTAAAATTGAAAACCCCCTATATATTCATTTTGACTGAGGAGAAGCAGAATGTTTTGTTCATGCCAGGATCTACTGTTTTCCAAAGCAAAGCTAATTTGACAAAATTTGTTAAGTCAGAGGAAAATATTATTTCATTAAGGTTTCTCATCCCAACTTAAGTCTAGGGGACTCTTGTGTCACAAATGGTGCAGTCATGGAAATGTGGTGAAATTTTGGTAGAAGTGATGCCATACACATACAAAAATAATAAAAGTATAAGCTAACAAGTCCATGCACAGACAAGTGCATGTGGTACGCTCTACACATTGAAACTTTCCAAACTTAAAATACAAGACAAGAACTGTAGATGGAATCCAGTAGGTCTCAAAATCAGGTCATTTATTTAGATACATTTTATAGTCATTTAAAGCAACACATTTCAGATGATTTTGTGCCTCTGCTTTTATAGCAAATCAATGGAGTTGCAACAATACCTCTTTTCATGGTTATCATCACTGTTGTACACACAGCACCTGAATATGCCCAGAGATATTAGCTACTAGCCTGAACATATTAAGTAATCACTGCTCTATCTGCATTAGCAACATCCATTTCAACACAAAAACCTTGAGTTTATTCCTTGATATGAATACTCTAGGCATTCTAGCGTTATGCCTATATATTTCCCTCCCACCCCGTTCTTTAGTGGTTTTGCCAACATATTTAATTACAGAGGAGTCTTAGCAGGTAAATGATATAGAAGATGTGGGAGTATTAGTAGCTTTTGTCGATTGAAAAATCACATTACTCGCGTAAGCAAATTTTTAAAAAGCTAAAAATTAAATAAACGGTTTCAGCTGATTGAGGTTGTTTCCAAACAGTAATGCAAAGTTGTAACAGAAATAATTTAGACATAGGTAAAGAACCTTCAAAATCAATAGCGCTTGAAGAAATGAAACATATGCTGATGCAATCAAACAGAATCGAATTTCATATAAATGTTAGCAAATCCATATCAAATTATCGCTGCAAAAACTTCATTTTCATTGATTTATAATGTATTATTATTGTTCCCACCAAACTGCCGTAGACAGCCATTTAAGCAGCTGCCAAGTGCCTTAAGGGTAAATGAAGGGTGTCACTGATGGTACTGGGTTATAGAAGTTTAAGAGACCAATAATTCACAAGTGCGGCAGGTGTGACATTGTGTATATTCATTAGCCTTTTATTTTAATCCTCTTGTTTGTGTCTTTTATAGTTGTTCACGGGAGGAGGGTCAGTTGCAGGTTTCAGAGGGGAATTGCAAAGGTTGAAATGTGGTTTTGCCAGAGTGGTTGGCAGAGCGCTTTTATTAAGCAACCAAACGATAGAAAAGTACAGCAAGATGTTGGGGGACAGTCCTGGGCTAGAGACACGTTGGAAGGTCTGTTTCTCCAAAAACAAGCTTGTTGTGCTGAAATGTAACCCAGGCTATGAGTCGGTATACACTTGATTAATGCACAGCACCTAACCCCTGGAAGTTTTGATCGTCTCCTCCTGTCAGATGAGTAAACCAAATATGGTTCACATATGTTTGAGAGAAGAGGATGGAGCTATTTTAACATGTGGTTAATGCCACTAGTGTTAGTGAGGCTATTTACTCTCGAAACCAGGACTGGGAGAACATTTTCTGAACAATTTGCTCTGAGATGCAGCAAATGCTCAGGGACTGGTTAAACTACTCCTAAACTCAGACAAGGTTTTAAACAAAAGAAAGGGTCAGAAAAAGCCAACCTGTTTTAGCACAATATTTTCAAACTCAAATGATTTCACTGAAAACAATTGCAAAAATTTCATTGACGTTGATTAAAAAAATAAAAGTGAAATTTATCATGCCGAAACAAACTTACTTTTTTTCAGGTCAAGTAGAAGAGCAAAAAAAATGTACAATCAACCAATAACCATTGTGAAAAGACTGAAAATTGTCTTTCGTTGACACAAAATCTTCTACACACAACTTTCGATTCAGTCAGCAAACTAAAAAAGAAAAAAATTCTTACCCCTTATGTCTATAGTTAGGAGCATAATTAAACATCCTGCTGGAATAGGCTCTGTTTGCTGCTCAGAAATTGAACACGTTAATTCTATAGTCAGTTAATTTGCCATTGTTTCCTACATCCCATATACTGGAAAAACAATTCTAGTGTTTTTAAAAATCAGGTGTACCTTTAATCAACTACAGTGTTTGTTTTCAAAACAGGTTTGAGACGATCATGTTCATATTGACAGATGTTAAGGAAGGATAACCCCCAAACCCTCTTTGTTTTCTCTATGACGTCTGATGAGTCAAAGTTTGGATAGTCTTGTAGATACTCCCATTGTTTTTTTTGTCGAAGAGGAAAAATGGTACATTTGTTGTTTGTATTTTATTGGTGAGGGAGAAGGATGAAATCTTGGGAAGTAGTACCCCTTATTTCACTACATTTAGAGTGCTGTAATAGATGTGTGTTTGGGTATAATATGTGCTGGAAAAAGAGATGCTATTGGCAAGCTTCCATCCCAATGCCTGCCCATAAGAGGTGCAAAACCCTGTTCAATAATTCAGGCAATGATGACCTCAGAAGTATATGTGTCTGTTATCTGCTTTGGCTTGCGTGATGTGATTTTTGGCTGCAGAGAAAGCTTATGGTGAAAATCATATCAACTTGGCCATGCCAAAGTAAACACACACACATACATTTTGAGGTAATTTTTGGCCATTGAGATCATTCAAGTCTTTCAATATTTAAAGGAGAAACAAGATTTGCCATGATCATAAACATTTTATTTACTTTTTCCTTTGTTGCAGCATGATTACTTTAGGTAATAAATCCAGCCAACAAGGAGCTAAAGGACAATTATTGCACACTAACAGCATATGTTCACTGCCACACTAGCAGGGCTTTATACCAGTAAAAAACCTGACATGCAGGCTAAAAATCGACAAGAAATACAACAGGGAATGAATGTGGTGATCTCAGTTCACTTTGATGTAGATGCATGTTCTTCAACACAAAAAGAGTAACCTCACCTGGTCATTATTGGTCTTACAGAACTGAAGGAACAGGAGCATAAGGCCCTGTCTTAGACTTACTGTTGGTGTTTTATGTACAGCTCTCACACAGCCAAACACAGGCTTGCATTCCTGCTGCTGTAAAGCACAGTGCTCCTTCTAGGACAAGACTAGCATTCAAAGGTGCCCACTGGTTGTATTTCAGTTCTCATGACTTCCAAATTCACTGCACCCCCTGCCAACCAAAACTCTTCCATGGCAAAACAAACTCCTGCTTTTCCTGGTCCCAGTCCAGCAGGATGACTCTTGAGTATGTGTATTTACACTGGTGTTGATTCTCATTATTACCAGTGGACCAAAGGTCCACTCTGATTGATTCCAGTGCAGCATGACAGGCTTTGGAAGCAACGAATCTGAATTATTGAGAAAATAAAGGTCCCACAAATAGGAAAGGAACCATGAATCTGAAGGCTGATTTGGAAGACAGGACATCAGATGGACATTGGTGAAAGAGACGTCTGCTTCAGACAATTCCTATATAATCTGAAGTGTATGATATAAACTCAATGGTATTTTGATTTCTAGCCTATCAAATGAATCTATTTTTCTTTGTGACAGAGGTGAAAACTATTAATGATACAGAGAGACTCAGATAAATGCTGCCAGATTCAGGAAGAGGATATTGTAGGATTCATGCTTTTGGAGAGTGAATGCATAACAGGAGTATGACAAAGAAGCTGGGAGAAAGTATCTTGGCAAAATATGTTTATATACATATATATTTAATTTTGCAACAGAATCTCCTTATTACATAAAACACTGAATGGGGCAAGGAAAGGCAAAGCCATGAAAGATCCTCAGAGTACTTGCAGTGAGAATCATATTCAGCAAGAATCAGGATGCACGTAATGTTGCCTCATAATAATGTTTATTAGTGTAGACTTCGGAGAGGAGCTAGTGCACGCAAATAGGAGCAAACACGTACAGCAAAACAGTTGGACCTGATGTCCAGGTTTGTTTTTACCTCAGACTATATTGCACAGGCTGAATGTCCAATTGTTGCTGGTGTGCATTACATGCACTCCCAGACCACATATTTCAGTTTATTGTCCTCAGAAGAGAAACCACAACACTCTGTAACGCAAACCGAAGCTCACAAAGAATGGAGGAGGACACTCCTGAGCCATATTACTCATACAGACCTGTCCAAACCAGGCTCAGTCTGGAGGTCATTCAGGTTGGTGAGCAGAAATCAGTCTCTGAAGTTCATCCAATTTTACACTCTTTATTAATCCATTATTGTATCTGTGAATACACGTGTTCTGGTATTAGCAGCCTTCCATGTGGCAAGCCATCAGGCAAGCTATCTGCAAGAAGTCTTGCAACAGAGTGGGCAGCACAGGTCATACTGGCACTGCAAGGGAAAATTACCCAAAGCCATCTTTCCTCCATTGCCTACCCTTTAAACCCAAATTGTTCTCTTCTTCTGACTATTGCAGGTTATCCAAAGAGAAGGTATTACAATAATCTGTATTAATCTGGACCTGCAGTTCTAGCCAGCTCTGGAGACGTGTAGCTCGCAGGTGTCAGCAGTGGTTCCCGTGGTTTTAGTGTCTAGCCTCAGAAATGTAATTGTAGTGTGGATTCATTGCAGAGTCACAGTGCTGAAGAGTAACAACAGAGAGCTTAGTACGTGTCAAGAAGAATGGCAGATAAACTAACTTTGTCTCCATCAGGTGCCTCAGACATTTCAAGAGGTAGCAGCACATCACAGAGACTCATATTTGACACGCAGAAATGAAGCAACGAAGACTGAAAAGAAAGATCTCTAACTGCATGGGATAAATAAAATACGAATGTTGTTTGATTACCTCAGACCTGGGACTAGTACAGGGGAATTTGATTCCATCATATATTCCTGTTCATGGTGCCTTGGGAGGATGAGCTATTCTACATTTGTCAGGATTTCACAAGTGTGAATCAAGAACGAAAAATCAGATCTGTGTTATTTGCCATTTAAGATATTCTGGTACTAACATATACAGTCATTAACAGCAAAACCATGTAAAAAATTACCCAGGCACAGAGTACCATCATTTTTCTTTAGCAAAACCAGGTAAGAGCATCCTGCTTTCCCCAAAACCCCCACAAAGAAGCAATAGCTTTTTCTCTCTTTGTTTTAGGAACCAAAAATACTGGTGCCAGATTAGTAAAAAAGGAGACCTAAAAGATCCTGAGTTTGGTTTATATAACAATACCAATGAAAACCACACTTCCTGAGCACCCTTGGTAAGGAGAGGTCCTGATGGAAGTTTCCCAGCACCATACAACTTACATGACAGCTGTCACCTGTTAGACATAGAATTATAGAATGGTAGGGGCTGGAAGGGACCTCTGGAGATCATCGAGTCCAAACCCCCTGCCAGAGCAGGAACACCCAGGGCAGGCCACACAGCAACAGATCCAGGGGGGTCTGGAAAGTCTTCAGAGAAGGAGACTCCACAGCCTCTCTGGGCAGCCTGTTCCAGGCTCTGTCACCCTCACAATGAAGACGTTTTTCCTCCTGATGAGGTGGAACTTCCTCTGTTCCAGTTTGTGCCCATCACCCCTCATCCTATGCCAGGGCACCACTGACAAGAGCCTGGCCCCTTCTCCTTGACCCCCCACTGCAGATATCTGTAAACATTCATCAGATCTCCTCTCAGATATCTGTAAACATTCATCGGATCTCCTCTCAGGCTTCTCTTCTCCAGGCTAAACAGCCCCAGGGCTCTCAGCCTTTCCTCAGCACAGAGATGTTCCAGTCCCTTCAGCATCCTCATAGTCTCTGTTGGATTCTCTCTGGTATTTCCCTGTCCCTCTTGAACTGGGGAGCCCAGAACTGGACACAACACTCCATCTGACTGCCGCATTGCTTGGTTTTAGACAGTTTTGGTCTAAAAAGTTAAGAGAGAACCTAACTCTGTAAACTTTATTCTCATAAATATCCTCAATAAAGTCACTGTTGGTTTTTGTTTTCTTTCCCCAGTAAAGTAAGGTCACTAATGACAGGCAGAAGGCTTGGGTCAAGAAACGAAGTTTTTTAAATAAAACTTCTACTGCACTCTACACCAGTTTTTATGTATTTCTGCAGTATATAACCTATTATCAGATTTATGTAAGAGACCTCTTTGTGCATTACGGGAGGAAGATACAGAAATACTGCTTTTTAAAATTGAATAGAGTATCATGAGACAATCAAATATGTGGAGTATGGTGACATAAAATGTAGAGTTTCCTGGACTTATGGATTTAGCTGTTGATTGTCTTCTCCTTACATGAGCAGGCCTCCCATTAATGTCAGTTGGAGTCACACACACAAAAAGAGAAGATAATAGACATAAGTAGTAAACAGAGTAGGAGGGCAGAAATAGAAATAGACTCCGGTGGAGCCAGGAAATTCATTGTTCCTTTTTTTTCCCTCTGCAGAGCTTGCATCTCGGGGGTTTTGTGCCTTTCCAGGGAAGCAAAATTTTGAATTGTAGGAACGTATTTTGACTAGTTCTCATCTTGGAGAAATGCCATGTTAACTGAAAGGTAGATAGATGCCAGACTGACAGCTAACATATGATAAAAATAAAGCAGTTAACCAGCTCCAGTGAGCACAGGTGGGCAGTGAATCAAAGTGTCTTAACATATTAACCTGTACAGTGGGGCTCCTCTGCAGTTTTCCAAAGACAACTTGCTTTTTTCATTACTGATGGAGTGAGAATTGCTTTTCAGTACCTTCTTTTTTATTTTTTTCCTTTTGGTTACTGAAAACCTTTATTATGTGTTCAGCAGAGAATAGCTCTTGCAACTATGCAAACTCCATTCTTTTATCTATCGCTGTACTATTGATAAATAGAAACAGTGGAGATAATAACATTTAAATAAGTGTGGAGTTTCTCATTAAACTTAATTCCCTTCTTAGTCAAACTTCTCTTTTACTGATGGATGTTCATTGACTTTGGTGTTACTCTTAAGTTGTCCTGGAATGGAAAATCAAGCTCGTTGGCCTTAACCCTCCTCAAGTAAATAGTGCTCATGTAACAGCTATTCCTGTGTTAGAGTCCTTTCACCTTAGCACAATACAAACAACAATAGTGCCACAAATGGTCTCCTAGCAGAAAAACCTAACCCATTTTTTCTCATCTTCAAAGGATTTTGTGCTGTCGACCAGATCGAACTGCAGATGATACTGTCTAAAGCTTAGCAGGCAGATCTCTGGCAGCCTCACTGTTATTTTCCCTTTATATATCAAACTCTATGCTTGAAAATAGTATCTGCATGTGACTTTGCACGAGACTGAAAGATCACAGGGGTTCTGGTTCATCAAAAGCAGATAGTGCTACCAGTGTGCTTCTGTTCAGCCTGTTAAGTGAAAGAGGCAAGCACAATTACTGGCAGCGTGCCCAGGTTCACCTCCTGTATGTGCAGTTGCAAACCCTGGTGTCTTTGCCTCCTGAACATCCACATGGGGCAAGATGTTGGAGTATTCTGTGGTTCCTGTGCTGCCTGGAAGCTTAGTTTCATTTCTCTGAAAACCAAGATAGTTGATGGGAGGTTGTGGTGCCTGCCTGAGTTTTACTCTAAGAAGGTCATGGCCAACACATGCCCATTAGTATTGAAGTACTATGACATCCTTGGGTTAAGCACAGTCTTGGGCACCATTTTCATTGCAGCCTCCTAAGCTATTCTGCCTAAGGTATTTGTTCCACTTTGTAGCTCCATTAAAGCTTTTTTGTGATTTTTTTTCCCCAAGTTCTGATTCCTTTTCTCATCACCTATTCCAACTATTTGATTTGTTGTTGTTTTGTTGGTTTGGGTTTTTTTAATCACAGACCTGTCTCATAGTTTATTTAATGACATTTCTTGTCATAATAGTAATGAAAATCTTATTGATGTATTTTACACAAATGCTCATGGAGGTTCTATCATCTGAGACTGCTTTGTCTTTTGCCAAAGGACAGAGCAAAGGCAGCATTATTTAGACCTGCAGGTTTAAGATTCAGTGGAGTTCTACAGCCCCTCAGTGCCTGACTGCTGGAGGGAGAGAAAAGATAATGGAAGGAGGCTTTGAGATTCATGATGGGTGCTGGCAAAAAGGAGGAGGTGATGTCCATTGAAAACGTGGTTGAAGGTGAACTGGAGCAGAGAACTTGAGCATCAGGGCATCCAAGGTGCTACAAATGTCCCATTTCAAGGACTATAACACACTCAGAAGGTTTTTTTAGGTGAGACTGAGAAGATCTGTTCTGTAGACTGAACTACATCTGCTTATTATGACAATAACGTTCTCAAACCCACTGAGCTTCTCAGGCAGTGTTGAGTGACCCCCTTAGACTGAGCAGGAAAGGAGAAAGCAGCACTGTCACAGCAACAGATTTGTCCATCAGATTCCTCCACTGCACCCAGTTTGGACCTGTCATCCCTCCAAACTACACTGCCTTCAGCTTCTTCATAGGAAGAATAGAAGGCATGTTAGGATACCTGCCCTACCAGTATGGGAAATGTCGAGATAGATACATTCCAGTTCTGATTTTAATTTAGAAAGTGCTTTCTCTTTGGATATAGGCGCCGAGGCATTAGTTTGATTCCTTACAGTATCGCTGCTAAATTATGCACTCATCATGGACTGTTTTGAGACATCTTGATTGTGTTTAGTATGAGGACTGGAATTTCAGTATTTGAGGTTTTCCATGATTTAAAGTATTTCTTGTTTGTGTATGCTTCTCCTGGCCACTGTACCAAAGGAGGAAAAGAAAAGCACTGAAAGTGCTTCAAATGGTCCTTTGCTGCATGTGGCAGACTCAAGATCATACTGCTGTTCACGAGAAGCTTGTCAGTCTGGTCGGGTAAAACCCTTGCTGATGGCCTGGCTCAAGCAGTTGGCTTGTTGTACTTACATTCCTTGGGTGTCTATTCCGCTGCTACTTAGAGATCAGAGAACCTGTTCTTGTGCCTTCAGAAATCCCTGTCAGCTTTGCAATAAGCTTCACTGAGAGCAAGGATAAACCCAGAGCATGTGGCAGAGGAGGCAATGGGTGGGTACGGACGATGCAGCTGCTATAGCTGAGATTTACACGACCCATTTCAAGGACAACACGATAGTCTTTCTAACAGGGCTGCCATAATTTAGAGCTGCTCTTACAAGCAGTCAGCTGACAGTAAGGGCTGTCATGTGTCACACAATATCCTTGTCCTTCTTGAAGAGTGTCTGAATCCCCAGCAGATAACAAGGCTTCAAACAGTGCAGAAGTTGCAAATGACTTTTTTTTTCTTAAGCATTCCTTTTAGCACGACTGTAGTAAACTAAAGCATCACACACACTATCATTTCTCACACGAGCATTCCCATCATTGTCCACTACAGGGAGAAGACACTATGAGCTGCTTATACCTGAACACCATGAAGTGCCTCATCTATCCCACAAGATTTCATCCTCTGCTTTCCAAACTTGCTGAAAATGCTAGCCACCTGTTTTCTCCTTTTTTTTTTTTTCTATTATCCTTTCATGATGCTCCATCCCTTCCTCTGCCTTTCCTTTTATAAGACAATCCCTTCTTATTCCTCACACCGGGTTAGTAGTGTACATACCACAGCCTACTGCCCGAATTACTCTGTTTACATTCAGCTCTCTCTTGTTATCCTGTCATCCTCCAACAGATAGAAATTCTCAGTTTCCCCATTCTCCACCCAGTCGTTCCCATTTCTTTCCATTTTACTCAGGTCTCTGGCATCTCCTTTTCCTCTCCTCTTATTGATACTCCTGCACCAACCACTAGTGAGACACATATTTAAGGTACTGGTGTTTTTAAGCTGACATAGAAAGGTGGGCAGTTACTGAGATGTGATGTTTTTGTCACATTTGAAGACATTTATCAGCTGCTAATGCCTAATTTTAGATCTCAGAGCTAGATGAAGCTTCTTACTCCATTTGCAAGATACCTGGCTGTTGTTAACCCTTAGGAAGAAATGTGGCAGTCCCGCCCAGTATTCTGCTTCTTAGTGGTCAAAAGAGGATGCTGAGGTGAGGGAGGGTAAGGACAGAACTATTATATATGTTCATTTGATGTGCCTTCTGTTATTTTCTGCTCAGAATTTTTCCTAATCCTGGTGTTCATCTATTTAGCAGTCTTCAAAGCCTTTTTCTTCCAAGTATTTGTTCAGTTTCCCCATTAAAATTATGAAAAGCTTTGGACTCCCAAATGTCCTTTGGCAAAGCGTTTCCCAGAGGTGCTACCTGCAGCATGAAGAACATTCTCCTTTCACCTGATCTGTACCTGGGTCCTACTAGCTTCATCTGATGTCTGTGTTAAAATCTGTGTTTAAAGCTCAGGTACTGGAAAAGGCAATCAGCAGTCAATGCCCATCCTTGTGTTACCACCTCACATAGCTGGTTTTGCCCTGCTAAGCTTTATCCTAACAAAAGAAAAGGCTCTAACGGGCACTGAACTTGCTGTGTCTAATCTGTACAGATTTTGTGAAGCTAAATTCTTGTCAGTCTGTCCCCTTCCCTCCCTCCTGTAGCCCAGGCCAAAAGGATGCTCTCATTCAACATAGCCCCGTAGCAGCCTCTGCCAGTGTGTTCATGTAAAGTTTGTTAGCTTAGAGCAAAAATGACTTACAGAAGTGATGCCTTTGGTCTTACGTATAGAGCCAGGATACATGACATAAAGCACTCCCTTTCTTCCTTAATTGTGTAATTTAAACCTATTGCATTTCTTTTCTTTTGGCAAAGAGGTCCTTCTTTCTTTTCTTTGGCAAAGAGGTCCTTGGACAGGCTGGAGGGTTGGGCAGGAAGAAATATGATGAAATTCAACAAGGGCAAGTGTAGAGTCTGGCACCTGGGAAAGAACAACCCCAGGTACCAGTATAGGCTGGGGACTGGCCTGTTGGAAGGCAGTGAAGGGGAAAAGGACCTGGGGGTCCTAGTTGATGGGAGGCTGACCATGAGTCAGCAATGGGCTCTTGTGGCCAGGAGGGCCAATGCCATTCTGGGGTGTATTAGAAGGGGTGTGGCCAGTAGGTCTAGAGAGGTTCTCCTGCCCCTCTGCTCTGCCCTGGTAAGGCCACATCTGGAGTACTGTGTCCAGTTCTGGGCCCCCCAGTTCAAGAGGGACATAGAATTGCTTGAAAGAATCCAGCACAGAGCCACAAAGATGATGAAGGGAGTGGAGCATCTCTCTTCTGAGGAAAGACTGAGGGAGCTGGGGCTCTTTAGCTTGGAGAAAAGAAGACTGAGGGGTGACCTCATTATTGTTTATAAATATATAAAGGGTGAGTGCCTGGAGGACGGAACCAGGCTCTTCTCAGTGGTGCTTGATGATAGGATAAGGGGTAATAGGTGGAAGCTGAGGCATGGGAAGTTTCACATAAACATGAGGAGAAATTTTTTCACTGTGAGGGTGACAGACACTGGAACAGGCTGCCCAGGGGGGTTGTGGAGTCTCCCTCTCTGAAGATATTCAAAACCCACCTGGACGCGTTCCTGTGTGGTCTGGTGTAGGACATCCTGCTCTGGCAGGAGGGTTGGACTGGATGATCTTTTGAGGTCCCTTCCAGCCCTTGACATTCTGTGATTCTGTGATTCTTTCACATGTTAGCTGCAGGTTCTTAAGTCTGTGCCCAGGTGGCCACAGAGTGCTCCATACTGACTGACCCTTCACGGTGATGATATCAGAAGAGACTGAGGAACGTATCTCAATTTGCAGGCATTCAACATAATACACTGCAGAAGTACCTGGTTTATCAGCCAGGTTCTACCACCCTTCAGTAAAAAATGAGTTTAATTGACAATGTCTTAGGCCAGACTCCCAAAATTTTGACAATATAGATTAATTAAAAAAAACCCAGAACAACAAAAAATAAACCACAGGAGAAACTCTTGTTGAGTAGAGATCTCAAGATTCAGTTCACTACTAAAAATAATTAAGGATGTAGCTTATTTTAATTACCCATCAGAAGCTTTCCCAGGTGATATAGTAAAACATGCTGGATTCCTTCCACAAGAGGCATCTTGAATATGAAATAATGCTTCTGGTTTTTAAGCACCAATAGATGAGGATGCTCTCTTTGAGCATCACCCTGGATGGCTGGACTCACACTTTACCCACAGGTTCTACACTATTAGCTCTTTGTGGGGTAGTGAACACTTTTTTTTGCTTAGTAGATCTTAGACTATATATCCTTCTGTCTGTCCACTACTTTTCGCTCTTGACAAGCACTTCAGATTTTTCATAGGCGCTTCTCAGAAGATCAAGTCCTTTCAGTATGAATTCAGATTAATTTTATTTGCCTAAACTAAGTAGGTGAGATTTAATTGCTTTGACTTTTATAAATCATTTCAATCTGTATGAGGGCTGTCAGCGGGTATTCACATAGTTCTGTGCCCAAAATTGCCAATGTGGTGCCTTTTATGGAACTCCTACAGATGCACACACACTCTTCAAACAGGGGGGAAAAAGAAATAAAAATAAGAAAACAACATTGTTGTTTTGAGTTATAGCAGCAGCCAAATACCTCCTGAAACTGGTTAACTTACATGCATCTTGCATCTTCCTTAAGGTTAAAAAGAGCCACTTCATTTTAAAATAATGTAATAAAAATACTGCTGTCAGGCTGAGACCTTGTCTGCCAAGCCTAACCCTCAGATGAAGTTTTACAGCCAAGTTATAAATCCCTAAAACCTGGAGCTGGTAGTGAGGGTATTGACAGAACCTTATCTAAGGAGTCCTGTCCTGGTGGGGAGGGGGGCTCAAACTGAGGGTTTCAAGACAAAGACAGCCTGATAGCAGAGCCTCAGTCAGTTGCACAGATAGTTTAGCCATACGCAAACATCATGCTAGTTTATTTATTTGTTTATGAATGTGTATTAACCACCAGGATTTGTATATTCTCAGCTCCTTTTGATCTTTTTTTTTAAAAAAAACCAAAAGATCTGCAATCTGTAAACATTTCTGTGCCGACCATGCCTTTGGCTTAGTCAACATATGAAATCCATAAAGGCTTATTTTTTGATAAAAGAAATGGCTAAAGACAATTGACATTATCGTTTGAAGTTCACGGCATTTCAGGCTAATTTAGTAATGTAGAAATGGAGCAGAGGCCTGGGTTTGTGTAAAGAACTTGTCCAAGGTTATAACCCTTAACATATTTTGTACATGCTTTCTCTTTCTGTTTTTGTCTCCTACACAAGAAATTTAATATGATTTTGATTAGTTTCTGATGAGTTGAAATTTCAGTAAGTGCAACTCCAATATTGGAGTTTGCTGCCACATTTGGACAACAGTTTAGGAAGACTGCTGTATTTGCTTTATTGCTCAATTAACAAAAGACTGTATTTAGAAATGTCACTGAAAGATAAAATAGTCCTACTGTCTACCTGAAACCGTGTTGATCCATTTATAACGTTTCTCAGAACATTCTGGTCCAAAACGGCATCGATATTGAGTTGAGGAAGAGCATTGAGGACATCAAAATCCCCTTCCTGACTCTAACAAACTGCCACTAACTTATGACATGAATTCAGTTGCGTCACTTAACCCTTCTGTAGTCCACATTATCTCGCCAACAGTCAAATGAGGATTGAAATCCATATTAACTACAGAAATACCGTGGGACTTTACCGATCACAGTGGAACGAGTTACAGAGGTAGCTTATGGTTTGCAAACAGCGTGAGCAGATTTCTGAGTGAAAACACAGGGTCCATATATCAAGGATACTGGCTTTCCTATGGCTAAGACTGATAATAATGGTCACTTTTGTCGTTCACATAATGAGGAACAACGATGCGGTCCCCATATGTTGATGTGAAGGACAGATCCACTCTTTCAGACAATGTAGGACTCAAGCACTTTTGACAGGTGAGAAGCATATGTATGTGTGAAACTGTTCCAAAAGCCACAGTCTGTGGTGATCAAAGACTTGTGAAATGCAACAGTGTGGGACTCTAAGCAAGAAACGGAGCAGCTGCATTTATTTTATGAGTCCGCATTTCAGAAGTAACTCACACAAATATAAATGGAGACCTACAAATTGGAAAGTGTCAGCACAGAGTCCAGACTTGCTGGAGCTTGAGACTCCCAGAATCCCTTGATAGAAAATAACAGCAGCAGCAATACTCTTTAGGATGCTGAAATGGAGTAAGTGCTGCTGATTGTACCCACATGGATACACCCGTGTATCTCAGCCATCGCCCTGAGAACAGAGCCCTGGCTCTGGCTGATCCTCAGTGCTGTCCTGGTTCCAGGGTTACATGTCAGTGCAAATGATGTTCAGACCTCAGATATTATGATCAAGTTTTCCACACTAGGAATCAGAAAATGGGAAGCCTTGCTGCTCTAGTGAAAACGTTGGTGCATGAGGGACTTCAATCACAAAATCATTCCCTCAGTTCTCTCCGTTACTACAATGAATATGAGCCTGTTTGCTTCCATTCTGTGCATCTGGTAGTTCCTAGGACTTCTGACTGAACCTGGGTCAGTGGTAATACCACAGTAACATCCTACTGTGTTTAGAATGTACACCCAGCTGTGTTTGTAATTTTTAGAGCTGAAACACAAGCTGCAGTATCTCAAGAAATAACAGGGGAAACAAAACAATGAAGCAAGCCAGCATCTATCATATGCTCTTTCTGTTGCCTCCTAGAGCTTTCATTTAATTTTTCAGTGAAAACTTTTGTGTCTGTTAATAGAAACTCAATCAACTATTGGAACACTAAGTTCAAGATGGCTAGCACAAGAAGAAATTCTACTAACAGAACAGGGGAGCAAGTCCTGAAAGCTCAACTGAAAAGCTACTTAAAAACCCCCCAAAAGCTACTTAAATCCCGTTCAGACTGTACAATACTGCAAGATGTTTCTGCAGCCTCCTAAAATATCATATATCAAATATGTAATAATAATAAATAATAATCATATTTACTCTGCTTTAAGATAAAAGTCTTAGGTCACATTTTTTGTTGTCATGCTCTTTTCAAAGCTGGGAGTGAGCGTGCATTGCTGTGTTGTCCCATACCAGAGGTCCTTCTTGCTCAGTATGCTCTCCCCAACATGGGCAAGGATTGAATTACTAGACAAGATTTTAGGAGCAGGTTAAGCATTCAGCACTGCCTCCTTGAACTATTCTCTCATCTTCTGACACATTGTGCCTCATAAACCTCCTAAACCAGGACTTCTATTTTTGTGCTGTTTCTCTGGTTAGGTATGTGTGGGGAAGGAGATGCTTTTCTTTTCTGCAACTAGGAAGGAGACTTCTTCCCTGTTAGATGCAGGATAAATAAATCATAGTCCCCCATGTTTTGGTTAGTTTCCTCAGGTCTTGACTGCAGCATGACTGAAGTCGAGCAGATGTTCAGCCTCTACTGGACAAGCCAGTCTGGGACATTGAGAAGTAGCTGCAATAGATGCTATAGTCATGCTTCTTCTACAGGCTATAATCTTTGAAGGCTAGAAAGGTGGCTGTAGGTTTATAGCTTCAGTCTTGAAGAGGGTATCCATGCATTTTGGTCCTCTTTGTGAAATTATATTCAAGCTTAGGAACCCAAGGTTAGGCCCTGAAATCTGTAAATCAAGTATTCTGCTTTGTGAAAAGGCAGATCATGGACCTATGCAGATGAACTGTTTACAGAGAGATCTCCAAAACTGGCAAGAAAAGAAGTTTGGAAGGGACTAGAACAGGAGATGATGAGCCTGGGACTTTGCTTGTTGGGACAACAGCACTCCCCCTGACTTTTTTTCTTTTAGCACTGTATGCTTACTATTTAATAAACACTCATCTGCTTGATATTTGAGGCTTTGGTTTTAGTGGGGAATCTAGCAAGTAGTCCTAACAAAATCCATGTCTTGGCAAGCTGTGAAACATGTAGCACTTAGGGCTGTGTTCTCCTAACCAAAGTCAGGCTGCCAACCAATCTCTTTCATCTTCTCAATGTTCAGTGTTGAACAGTTGTTCTAGAAAGGACCCAGCAATGGCATCCTATGGCAGGGACAGATGGGACACACAGAAGTGGCCCATTCAGGTCCATCCAGACAACAGATAAATGCATCTTTTGTCTTGTTTTAGCTAGTAAAAGAAGGAAGTTTTATTCATGGTTGCATGCTACTTTGAGTCCAGACTTTGATTTAGGATTATGTTTAGTGCATGTGGATGCAAGGAAGCTTGGGTTTGAATACCAGCCTAGTTAAGCGTAGATTTAAACTTAATGCTTAATTGTATTGCAATATACAACAAAATCAACATCTGGGCAGTTTGTTACCTCTTTGATCTTCCTTATAAGAAAAGTCTTTTTTGTTTGTTTTGATTTGATTTGTTGGGGTATTTTTGTGTGTGTGTTTTTGGTTGGTTGGTTGGGTTTTTTTTTTTTTTGGCTTGTTTGATTTTGTTTTGTTTCGTTAGTTTTAGTTTTGGCTTTAGCTTTGGAGTTGTGTGTGTTTTAATAATCACCCCATGGCCACAGGAGGCCCGAGTGGTTGGACAATGGTGCCCTACCTTTTGGGAAGTCATCAGGTGTAGAGTATTGCCAAAGGATTTTTCTACCTTGAACACGGGAACTCCTGGTTGTCTACAGTGCTGGCACTTTTGAGTGGGAGTTCAAATGGGGGAAAATGTTAAACGTGGGGCAGGGAGGGCAGCGTGTTTGGTCTAAGCCAACTGTCCTTGCCCCCTTCCCCCGCTCTCCATGCTCAAATGCTGTAACTGAAAATACATTTGTCTTGTTTACCAAATACCCGAGGAAAGACTGCCATTGAAATGAATGGTTTGCCGGGTCACACGAATGTAGAAACAAAGACACACACCTAGACAAACAAATAAGGGCTGACGTGCAGATTGCAAACTGTGCTAAAGAAGCTGCCTCAGATAGGTCTGAGAAGGTTAACTTTGGTGTGCAACTGCCTAAATCAGAAGTCTTGTGTTTGTCACCCAAGAACTACGGAAGAGAGTAGATCTCTGTATGAAAAATTAAGCCTCAGATCTCAGGGGCCATCTCTCAAGATCAATGAAGATCCACATAGTTTTGTGTAAATGCGATCAGATGCAAGGTTTTATTCTTTTTTATTTTTTTTTTCCCTTTTAATACTTTACTGCAGGTTTAATTGCAGCAATATTTCAATGCCAAAGAGAGTAATTTGCAGCTTGAATACGGCATTAGATCTGCAATACCCGACATTTTAAAACCTCAGTATAAAAATGAGCATTTGGTACTAGTACCACAAGAATTCTCATTTCCTGTTCAACTTTCAAAGAAATTGAAGTTAAATGTCTATATTAACGTTTATAAAATTTTAGGAGTGATTCCCTTATTACATAATTAGCTTAAGCACTCTGCATATCTGCCGATTAGAGACATTACTCAGCGCCTGCCCTGGAACAGCTGCATTCCTAGACAGAAAAAGATACTAATGTGGCCCTGGGGAAGAGCTCTCCTATTTTGACAGAATAAAACATTCCTGGAATACAGTTATTACAATTCATAATTGTTCACTTTAAGGGGAAAAAAAAAAAAAAGGCAAGCAGAGGGAAAAAAGGTATCTTGTTAATAAACCAAAGATATCTAATAACTTTAAATTTCTATTTCAAAATTCTCTGCAGCTGAGGGCGCAGGCAGCCAGGGGGATGTTTCTCCATGGACGAGAATGTAAAAGCAGGAACTCTGACAACGTACAGCTCCCAAAATCTGATCAGATAGTGACAATAGGGACAAGTATTAGAGGCTCTTACTGTGATACAACTGATAAGTGTGAGCCCAAACTGCATGAATTTAGAAGCAGCAAAGCATGTGAGTCCATTTGGCTGTACCTGTGACACCATTACCAGGTGATGGGATTTCATAAAAAGAATGAAAGGGAAGGGGAAATAAGGCAGAAATTTGAGTTCTCTGGAGTTATCACAGCAATTAATGACTCCCCAGCAGACATGATCAGGAACCACTACACTACTTTAAAAAAATCTCTTAATTACTACAAATTGTTTTCACTGCTTCTCCAGCAGAGAGAACTACGGTGATGTCTAGACTGCTTAGGTCAAGTGGGTTAAAGCAGATGGGATCCAACAGTGAAGTCTAACAAAGCGAAGCTTTGTGGTCTCCAAGAAGACCTCAGCCAGTGTTGTAATGAATATATCCTGCTGCACAGATCTTCTCATCCTGGAAGCAGTGGCCTCTTCTGCAGTGAAACTGTTGGTACTTCTGGATTATTTCTGAACCTTGGGGGAAAGAAAACCCACTCCTGTACGAACTAAATGAACTTGCATTTAATTGAAAGGAGCCTAAAATTTTATTCCAGATTTTTTTTTCTTTTTTTTTGGTAACTTTAGACTCACTTGAGAAGAAGCAAGATAATTGTAGCTCTCACTACACTTTCAAACAGTTCTGAATATCTGTGTCCCATCTGGGCGACCTTTAACAAAGCAATTATCTGTTTGTGAGAACAGTGCTCCTATTTCCTGCCTACAATTCAATGTGATAGAAACTATGGAGAAAACCTAATAAATCTTTCTGACTCGAAACTCCTTTTCTTAGTCAGATGTAAAAGACCCTTCCAAAGCCGACACACTTTCATACCCTTCAAAGTGGTGTCAAGTGCTTAGCATGTTGCCAAAGTGTAAGAGAGTCAAAGCAATGCAGCCAGGGCTGCCTGTCCTGCCGAGGCATTGGAGTAGTCATGGTGCTAAGTGGGGCATATCACATGCTGTAGGTGCCTAATTTCAGCAGTGGTCTCCACTGACTACGTATAGAGATGCACTAAGGGAGCTTTGGAGACCAAGTGGTCTGAATTGCTCATTCCTCTTTTCACTCGGAGTACTACAAGACATCAGTGACTCAGTTGGATGATCTGAAACTAACCTGGTCTGCCATCTCCAACTCTAGCATTGATTTTTAAACTTCTTTACCCCTCCAACTGGGAAATGTGGGTTTTCACTGTAGTTTAAAAACAACTTTACTTGTATTCATATAGTGGTGAGAAGACCATTACATAATTCATGTAGCATTCATTAGTTACTGTTGCAGTTTCAGAAAGAAGAAACTAATTTAGTTAAATTTCAAACCTGCTCTGACACTGTAGCTTTCTAAATCTAACCTGAACCTCAATGAGTGAATATTCTGCTGAAGAAAGATTGTCTAAGAAGTAGGAGAGATTAAAATAAATCTGTGGAAAAAAATAGGGTGAAGCCAGGAATGAAAAGTGAAGGCTGCAAAAGAAACAGAACACAGAAGAAAGAACGTCAGTAGAATATATAATATGACTCTGCACACCAAAAACCACAAAGGTGATGGTATCACATTGATGGAGCTTACATTAGATTGGTCTGCAAATATCCACAAGTATATTCTTTCCTATTACAAACTGCGAGAGCTGCTGGGACTGATCTCTCTGTCTACTCTGTATGTACATGGAAAAATTATATGTTTTCACAAAAGGGATCTTGCTAAATGTGTTTTTTTCATGTGGTTGCTAAGCATCCCAGCACTGAGGTTCTTACTGATGTGTCTGTTAATTATGATTTCTGGTTACTTTAGTGGGTCTCCCTAGAAGTAAAGGTGAAAATCCCCGATTCTTGGTCAGTGTGTGAACAGAGGAGGTTTAGCAAAGAATAGTTTGCAGTAAACTCAATCACAGCATGTTCCATTTTCTTTCTTTCTTTCTTTCTTTCTTTCTTTCTTTCTTTCTTTCTTTCTTTCTTTCTTTCTTTCTTTCTTTCTT
>JAAGNO010014196.1:34119-64874 GCA_033439905.1 Ceryle rudis | reverse complement strand
CCCCACAGCGTCCGGGATCCCCGCTGTGCCGGCCCTAGCGTCTCGCCCCGTCAGCGGGCCGAGCTCACAGCGGTGACAGTGGCCGGCCGAGGGCCGGCAGCGGCGCGGCCGTTCCCGGGGCCTTCGGAGCGAGGACCGGGGGACGGGGACGTGTCCTGCCCGGTGTGGGTGGCAGCCCCGGTCGGGGAAGCGACGTGGTCCTGTCAGGCCGGGAGGGCACAGGCTGGCCCGGTGACCGAAAAGGTGTTTTTCTTTGTCTCCTTCTCCTGCCGAACAATAACACCTCCTAAACCGGGCAGGGTGCTGGCAGGGGCCCGCCTGCAGGACGGTTTAATAATAATAATAATAATTTCCATATGTTTTGCCTCTCTGTTTCTTCTCCCTGTGTTGATAAAACAGTGGAGTGTTGCTGTGGCTCTCACTTCACCAACTTTGTCCTTTTATAGGGTCCGGTTTCTGCCGCCCCCTTCTCCGATGTTGTAGCTGGTTTCGGTGTGTTTGGTAATCGGGAGATTCTGGCTGTTTCCCACCCTGGTTCCGTTCACTAAATTTACCATGATTTAGGGAGTATTTCTGCTGAAACATGGGAGATCGATCCCGATAAAATACTTTCTGTGGTATCAATTGGTTTGTAGCTTTCTTCTCCTTGGAGTCAGAAAATGAAATGTGTGCTAGAACCTCATTGGCTTGTTTTAAGCATGTCGTTACAAATGCACGTGAAAACTCTTCTTTTGGTGGGGGTAGACTGGGTAATGCAATGATCAGTCTAGTTTCAGGAGAGGCAGCCTTCACCCCTTGTGCATATATTGGTATATGTGTATATTAGTAATGGTGACAGCATTTCTGATAGGGATGTCTATGGTGATGTGACATTTTTTATGGGCAACATGAGCAATTATTAAGAAGATGCTCAAGCTTCTGTTGCATAGGAGAGGGCTTGTTTATAGCGGTGGAGATTCTTGGTGTGACTGTCGAGACACTTGTGAGCTAGCCGTTAGATCGCAGAAGAAAGTCAAGGAGGCACGTTCATAATTAAAAAGGCTCCATTTCTGCACACAAGATTATCTGTGTTTATGAGTGTGGAGGTCTAGAGAGAAGATTGCATTCTGGAGCCTGACATTGGGTGGGAGTTTTGTGTAAGCAGTTCTCTCACTGAGTATTCATGACGGTGTTTAGATTGATACGTGTTTTCCATCTTCCTCAGTTATTAGAGGAGAAAAATGTTATTGGAGTCTGTACAGACTGGCCAAGTGTCTTGATCCTACAAGTGTACACCAGCATCTGCATATGGCTCAGAGCCGCAGCGCACATGCCTCAGATAACGGATGTGGACAAGCCTATATGCCGTTTGGCAAGCAGGTGCTGGTTGGGGGGGGTCCCCAAATCTTTGTTCCATGATAAATAGGACTGAGTGTTCTGGGTTCCTTGGTGAACCAGAATTACTGATTCCAGCAGTCCCTCCTGCCTTCCTTTCACAATCAAGATCGTGTGTTTTCTAGCAGCCTCCGCATCAGCACGCGCCTGGTGTTGGCCGCTCGATACTGTAGCTCTCAGATAAAAGTTGGAGGCAGTGCCAAAAGCAACAGGCTGGCTGTTCATGAGATGAACTGCCTGCTAATAAAGCACAGGGTTTCTCTCTAGGTATGTGTTATGAAAATGCCCGGAATACCGAACAGGACAACAATCTCTCTGGGGTTCGATTGAAGATAGTAGTTGTATGAACTAAATAGAAGCAGTTGTTTTGCCATAAAATGGTTCTGTACATTTCACATGGAATTTCAGGAAAAAAAAATCAGATTTGGAGGCTGCTTAGAAATTGGAACAGGTGTTTCTGTAGTGAGCCTGTGTGGCTGCTGCTTAATGTTCCTTGCTTATGAGGATAAAATTCCACTCAAGGCTGAGGGAGATGCGTCATAACAAGAGTCTATTAAAAGTTTCTTGACTTTAAACTTTTAAATTTTTTTTCTTACTGTTATAAGCAACTACTTTGTGTTCTGTAAGTTTTACTGCTTTTTGGGTTTTTTTACTCTCAGGTATCACTTAGGTTTACTCCCTTCTCTGCTTGGTGAATCATTCCCTAGCAAGTGGCTGTGAAATCTATAATATTTATTCAGGAACATAAGAGAACTGTGTTTTACTGTAAAAATGACAGAAATGTCTAGCATTCTTTTTACAAAAATAAGTGGTAGATGTTTCTGCTAGGCTAAAAGAAGTTTCCTTCTCTTTCTTGCTTTTTATCTCTGTCACTGTAATTATTAAATTTATTCTTTGGTTTTATTATTTGATTATCTGTCTACTCTCAGTTTTCTTCTCTCTCTTTTCCTTTTTCTTGTCTTCCAGTTTTGACTGTACTAACAACATTGCTGGTTTGCTACTCTTAGCGTGTTACCTTCTCCCAGTACCTGTACTTGGCCATCAGACACTATGAGGAGACTGGCTTTTCGAGGTGCTGGTTGTACTCTGGTAAATCTGGTAAATTATTGATTGTATGTCCACCATTCTCTCCATTTCTCTGCCTTAGGCTTTTGCTTTTCTTTATCCTAACTGAGTTATTCCTGCTTTATTCATCTCATTTGTATGCTTGAAATTAATTCTGTCTCTACCATAAATGCTCTAATGCAGTTATGTTGTGCTGCCGTACCTTTTAAATCAGCCGAGTGCTCCCTAGAAGTTGTTCCTTGATTGGGTTGGAAATTAGGTATAGGCTGGGATAGTTGGATCTAATCTGTCTTCAGCCTTTGAGACAGCTACAAATAAAGATATTTTTCTGATACTATCACTGGAAGTTGGGAAAGAGCCAACAACTTGTTCTGTAAATCACCATAGTTGTTGCATGTTGGTTATTCATATGTCACTGTTTGTGCTGGTAAATGGAAAAGTATGGCCAAAAAAAGGAGGTGGCTTTTTGTACTTCTTTTTGATTGAGCCATTTATCCTACACTTAAAGGAAGAGTGGTAGGTCACATGGTGGTCTAGACCTTTTTTTCGCTTGAAAAGACAAGGTATTCGGTAGCCATTTGAATTTTCATTTGTATGGGGTTTTATTGTGGTGTCTTTTGGTTTTGTTTGTTTGTTTGTTTTTAATTTGACATGGAATGATGTGATTTTACACCAGAACTGAGCACATGTCCCTGTACAGCTTTTTTCTTTCAAACAGCTTGTTCTTACTTAGTTATCATGCATGAGGTCATCATCTTCATCACTGTGAGCCCTAGGCTTTCTGACATTGCTGTCATCAGTGGCTGTAAAACTGTAGGACCATTTTGATTTCCCTTTGCTCTTGACAATTTTCAAAAAGCTGGTGTTTAGATATGTGACTTACCTGGCCTGTAATATGTAACAAACCTATATGACTCGTCCTGAGCATTGGTAGCTTTATAGGTAGCTCTTACCAGAGAATTTGGATGCAATGCCGTGAGTTTAAGAACATGTCTCTTCATTATAGAAGAAGTTGGATTCCATGGGTTCCAAGAGGCGAAGAGCTACCTCGCCTTCCAGCAGCGTCAGTGGAGGAGACTTTGATGATGGCCACCACTCCACGAATATACCAGGCCCAAGCAGAAAGAGGAGGAGACTTTCCAATCTCCCAACTGTAGATCCTGTTAGTACCTTCTTACTATGCACAACTATATATTTTTTTTTTCTCCAGGATATTGTATCCTTGCCTGGTAAATGCATGGGTTGTAAAATGGATTATCATATGTAGCAGATAACCAGTGGCCCTGCATCTTCTGCTGCCTTGGCTAAGCTTTGTTTAGGATCTCCTTCAGCTTTAGCTTGTTCTTGTCTCCCCAGTTTCATCTTTTTCTTTCCCATTTTTCTTTTGCTGCTTTTGTTTTTTTTTTTTTCTGATGGTTTTAGCAGATGGAAGAATGTTGGAGAAGGAGCTAAAATCATAAGTTGCAGAAGTGAAGAGCTATGTCTGAGTAGCAAATGCAGAGAGAGATAAGTGGAAGATGGCACAGGCAGTGATTGCTGAAGTGTACAATGTCTCCGTTATGCCTTAGAGTTAGCAGTCTAATTTTAATTAATTGCAGGGCAGAAAAACCCCTGTCATTGTTTTAGATGTCTATAACCCAGAATTAATTTACTGAATTAATGTACATTTTAGGTGTTTTACTTAGCATTGGAAGAAAGCTTGCTGTGTTCAAAAAAAATTAAAATTCTGCAGTACCTGGCATGCTTGGCAGGTATCGTACTGATGTATGAGGTGCACCAATTTCTTCACACTTTGCTGTAGAGCACCTTTTGGATTGGCAGCTTGTCTTTCCCATTGTAAGCAGACTGATTTGTAACCTCCTTAAAATTTTCTCCCTTCTTATTACTTTATTGTTCTTGCATTTTAGATTGCTGTATGCCATGAACTTTACAACACCATCAGAGATTACAAAGATGAACAGGGCAGGCTCCTTTGTGAGCTTTTCATTAGGGCACCAAAGCGAAGGTAAGACCGTGGTTCTGGTTAAGCCGTTAAGAGGTAACAAAGTAAGCCTACTAACGGACTACTGTCCAGATCTTCTGCCTGTAACAGAAATGTATTGGAACTTTCTTTGTTTTATTTAATCATAGATGTGCACAAACTTCAGTGCTGTGAGTTTGGTTTTACTGCTTGGATATAATGCCCATTTTTGTCATTGCAACAGAAATCAACCAGATTATTATGAAGTGGTTTCTCAGCCAATCGATTTAATGAAAATCCAACAAAAGCTAAAGATGGAGGAATATGATGATGTGAATGTGCTGACTGCTGATTTTCAGCTTCTTTTTAACAATGCGAAGGCTTACTATAAGGTGAGGAAAATACATATATAAGGACTCAATTCTAAAAGCGGTAGAGATATGTTCAAGTTCTTCCTTGATTTGTTCAAAACCGTTTTCAATTTGGCCTTTATTACTGATAAGGGAACAGCACACATTGCAGTTATTTGCACGTGTTTCTGTAAGGTTGACTGTATCTTTGTAAGATGTCTTACTATAGCAGTTATTCTGTGGAAAACTATAAAATAACCTGGGGAGGATCTTCATGTAGTATTCCAAAAGAGATAGAAAGCAAAAACAGAGATGTAAACTGAGAAGAATATTCTTCTATCAAAGCTTTCCCATTTTACAGCGTGCTCTGTGTAACCTTTTGAAATAGAAAAATAGTGGTTTTTTTCCCAAAATGAAGAGCTTATGAATACCAGCAAGCATACAGTAAGAGTGTTGAATCTCTTCCATTGACCACTTAATAATATGGAGGAAAAGGCACATTGATTATTGTGGTCGGTGATGATAGATTATGAGTGTACATCATTACGATGTATTACATCAAGGGTGCAACCCCCATGTCCATTTCCCCCAAACGGGTATGTTTTATTTTATATGTTAATGTTTTTTATTGCAATTGCCATAAGGAAGTGGGTCAGAATTGTATTAGGGACAAAATTGGATTAATCTCATTTACTGGAACGCTGTGTTAAACACATAAACCAGTGAAATTGTAGGTAGCGGCTGAGATGATACAGCAAGTCTAAACCTACTGATACTACCTTTCAAATAGCTCTGACTTTGGAGATGATCCACATGACTGCTCTCCGAATAACCCAACCAGTGTAACCAGGCGACATTCAGAAAAGGAGTGTTTATTGTGTTTACATTTGTGTGTGTGTGGCTTTTTGAAAAGCAGTCAGATTTATGGATGAATTCATTTTTACATTTCGGTTACAGTAGAAGAACTACAAAGATTTCCAAATTGATTGGGTACTCCTGAAGCTTTGCAAGGCACTCGCTCATTAATGTTGGCTTTTTCATGGTTTCTACATGGAGGAGAAGGACTTGGTGGCAGGACAGAATGATGAGAGTTTTACAGATGTGTGCTACCATTGCCTACAGAGTAGTGAACTCAAAATTATGCCTCTATCATAAAAATCTTGCATGTAGAATAGAAATAGGTAGTCATCATTCCAGGATGAAGGGATGTTGACATTTCCAGAGAATTGAGGTATGGCACACAAACATAACCTCTTCTCTTTTCATCTTTTGCCTTCCCCACGCAGTGCCAGTGTCACATATAAACCAGGGATGGCTGTTTCATTGTCAAGGTCTTTATCGCAGCAGGTGTTTTATTGGCAGTGCTACATTAGAATGAAAACCTTTGGGTTTTTTAGTATTTCAGTTCAAGCTTTACACTTTTGAGCATCTTGCACTAATGCAGAAGGAAGCAGACTAGTGGAGCAGAATACCCTTTAAATCTCTTCCTCATAATTAACACCCGGTCTAATATCTTGAGAATATTTAAGTCTAATAAGGTAAGCTTAAGAATAGTTCTTATGGTTTTTTCTCATTTCTATTACAAGCTGTCAGAGGTTGAGAGAGTGAAGTAAGAAGAGTGTAATCAGCAGTAATAAAGTGACACATCTGCAAGACTACCTGAAATAGAGGTTAAGTGACAGAGGAAAGGGAAAGAAAAATGCATGAGTAGAAAAGCAATTATTTTTCTGGGTACTGTTCTTCAGTGGTAATGTTAATAGGCACATGCTTGTCTACCACTACCAACTCTGTATTTACAGAACTTAATTTGCTGAATAATGCTTCTTGCTTTTCCAAAAAACCATGGCTAGATGGGTACCCAGCTGGTAGCGTGTTGTTACATTCTTTGGAATTTCACAGTTAATGCAGGGTGTAAATCATTGCAGTGCTTTCAAAGAAATTGGTACATTTATTGGCATTCTTCTTCTATAGAAATGAATTTTCAAATACTGCACAAAGGCAGCAGTATTGGCTTAAATCACATCTCTGATATAATTTATCCAACATGGGCATTTAGTCTGTTTTAAATATTGGTAGTGTTTCGCTTCAACAAAACCTAATGATTCCTCCAAATTCATCTAATAGGTTTGGTTCAAGCCTCAACACAGGTAATTTTATTGCTGAGATTTCAGAAAGACTTAGATGCTTTGTAGTGATAGAGGCTATATTTGCTAGTGCTTCTTGCAATTCTTAATGTCTATATCGAAGAATGAATGAAGCAGGACCTTGCTAGGGTTTCCATTATTTATTTAATGCATTTAATATCTTCCAGCTAATCATTTATAAATTTTCTTCAGGTAAGTACAATCTGAATTTTGAGTAGAATGTTTGGCTTGTTTTTTTCAGCCTGATTCTCCTGAATATAAAGCTGCCTGCAAGTTATGGGAGTTGTATTTGCGCACAAAAAATGAATTTGTTCAAAAAGGTGATGCAGAGGAGGAAGATGAAGATGAGGAAGGACATGATAATCAAGGCGCAAATTCTGAATTAGTAAGTGTGAGCATGACGGCAGCAGTTGGAGGAAGCCGTGGCTGTTGTATGTCAGCTGACTGGGAGAGGGAGATTGGCCTCTGTATGTGAAAAAACATTGTCTTTTCATAGTTAAATCAAACCCCCAAAGATATTTCCTATACAAGTTTATTAGTTAATAATTTCACAGCATTTATGTGTGTTTCACTTTTGCCTAACCAAAAAAAAAAAAAAAAAGTTATTAGGTTTTCTGATATGAGTAAAATGTGGTTCTGGTTTAATTTAAACTAATCTGTGTGCTTGATATCGTGCCAATATTGAGGCTTGATGGAAGCAAGCTTCATGTCTAATGACATCGTTTTCCAGTGTGTGTCCCATTCAGTTAGTGTAGCAGTTCGTGGAGTGCTTTGTAAGCCCAGTATGATGCTAGGAAGTTTGGGTTGTCTGGTTTTTATGATGTTGGGCCACGTGTTTCCATTAATGTTGACAGACAGGTCTAACAATGTCTAATGCAAGTCTGACAGTCTGCAGTGTCAGTGTAAAACTGAAGTTTTCTCATGTGCTTTACCTAAATGCATAAACAATGTTGTTTTCAAAAGTTGCACCTGTGTTTTACAGCTGGTTTTTTTTCTGCCTTTGGAAAGTTTCAGTGAAATTTGAAGCACTCCAGTATGGTTTCTAGTAAAACTTCTTGTGATTTCGTTTCTTATATTAGTCATCTCCAGCTTACCTGAAGGAAATTCTTGAACAGCTTCTTGAAGCTGTAGCTGTTGCCACAAACCCATCAGGACGCCTCATAAGTGAACTGTTCCAGAAACTTCCTTCTAAAGTGGTGGGTATTTTAGTAGCATTAGTTGTGTTCTGAGTAGGAAAGCTAGACAATTATATAACTGATGTTATACACTGTGATGGGTACACTTAGGACACAGTTCTTCGTTACTGTCTCAACAGTGGCAAAATCCAGCTGTTTTTAGAACTTCTCTCCCTTCTTTGCTCCTACCCATTCATCCCCAGCCTGTCATTGCAGACTGGGGCTTGCCCTGTTCTGCCAGTTTAGGTAACTGGGTTTAACCAGGGAAATAAATACTTAGAACACCATAACCATTTATTTGACCTTCAGACAGAATTGTTCCTTGCAGTCAGTTTATTGATGAATTGTAATTGCTTGTGTCTGACAAACCCCAACTGACACCTGGTGCTATATTTGTGAAGCTTACACTGTTCTGTGAGTTATTAGAACAGTACCGCTCTGACGGTACTTCTATATACTATTTATAATAGTATATAAATTATTTTTTGTTTTCCAGCAATATCCAGATTATTATGCAATAATAAAGGAGCCCATAGATCTGAAAACTATTGCCCAAAGGATACAGGTAGAGTATGAGCATTTTAATGTGTCAGAATATAGGCTTGTTTAACAGTAAGCATTCTAAAATTGTTAGAAGCCAACATTTATGGCAGTAGGAAAGGCAATGTGGTTTTCCCCTGCTATTTCAAAATCTGAATGCTGTGCTGATTTAATGTTCTGTCCTGGGTTAGTGCTGTAGGAGTAGCTGTGTTGAAGATTAGGCTTTGTAAACTGTAGTGGGCTGGCATTGAGCCTGAATATCGTAACGTTCCTTGATGTTTAATGGTTTAAAGTAGTTCTTTGGCAAGAACTGTTGATGTAAAGCATAGAAGTATTGAAGCTTGGTCGTGTATTATCATCACCTACTTTTAATCTAGTGGTATAAGTACATATTTTGTACTGATGCATTTTTCATCTTATTTCTCCAGTATTTTCAAATATTGTTTGGCAAATGGAGTATTTTGTATAATAGCGAGCACGTAGACTAACCGAACTAGAGAATAAAATAACATTTTGTGAGAACCCTTCAAAATTAAAATAATCTAATGTATTAAGTATTTGTTCAATCTTTTACTTATCATTCATAAGCTTCATAAGGACTTAACACTTAAAGTTTGTTACTTTCTTTTTCTGATGACTTTTTCCAGATACTTGTTGCCATCTTTATAAATATGTTCTTGCTTTTCCATACATGTTCCTTTTATTCTATATGAATTCCCTTTGCTTTTGGCCAATCACTTAGTTCTTATGCTATCTGAAGGTTGGCACTTTTAGCCAGTTCTGGGTTTTGTTTTATAGAATGGAACCTACAAAAGCATCCACGCAATGGCCAAGGATATTGATCTTCTGGCAAAGAATGCCAAAACCTACAATGAGCCTGGATCACAAGTGTTCAAGGTTAGTTTCAGTTGTTCATAGTCTGACTTGAGTTCACGTTTTCTTTGCTACTTTCTGTGTTGATTGATCCTTAAATGAATCTTTAGCGTAAGACCCTAAAGACTCTGCATTTTTTTATTTTTTAAATAGCTATTAGTGACTTTCTTTATATTGCTTTTAGTGTAATTGAGGTGTATGTAACTTTTTTTTTCCTTAAGTTATATTTTTTTCCAATTAAATTTTATCTCGGGATATGAGTTACGTGGCTTATTTGGAGGAATGGAGGATCCCTGTACTTGTGATTGAAGTTGAAATGTCCGAAACTGCAGGTTCAAGTGATAGCAGTAGTACTCAGCTGTTATCTCTTTCCAGATTGCAGGAACTATTTATGTTTTTCATCCTAAGCTTCAAGACCGGAGTCATACCTTCCTTGAATAGTTTTTGAAGGTCCTATTCCTTTTAGCCGTATTTTTGTGACCGGATTTCACCTTCTGTCTTTTTCATACGTGATTTACCAGCATTTTGTGTACAAGGGTTCACATTGGTGTTTCCTTGTACTCTGGAAATAAGAGAATTTCAGGGGTAAATTATTCCTTTGTGTGCTTGCTTTTTAAGGGCTTTGTAGTGAGAGACCTTCTATACGTATAACACTATAATGTAAGTGGTTGTTGGACTTTTCCAACCGAGCTTCTGTTTGGATTTTAGTTTTAGTTCGTAACCTCACTCGAGACTTGTAATCTCTATTTTGTGAACTGTTACTCTGAGTATCAAGTCCACAGATGTAGAATGAGAGAGAGCAAGCATTGTAAAGCTCGGTAATTGTAGTAACTTTGTTTGCAAAGACACAGAAACTCATTTGCCTGTTTAATTTGAAGTGGTATTTGGGTATTTGTGTATATTTGCAAATTGTAGATTTTTTTTTTTTTAAGATATGACAAAAAATGAACTCAAAGCTATTTAGTTTTTACAGGCCACTATGGATGGAATTCAGGCATACTTTGTGCTTCATTTCTCATGCAGAATTGGTTTATGTAAAAAAAATGTAAAAACTCCTTCATTTGTAGTTTAGATTTTTAGGTAGGTGGATGTACCTGCCTATAACATTCTTTGCTTTCAACATTAAACAAAACAACTTCTTTTTATTAACAGGATGCAAACGCGATTAAAAAAATATTTAATATGAAAAAGGCTGAAATTGAACACAGTGAGTTGGCCAAGTCAAGTCTCCGAATCAGGTACTGCAAATAGAGTTCTTTCTATAATCTCATAGACCAGTTTCTGTAGACATTCCCTTAATTTTGCTGTGGGTAATATAGTGGGAAATAATTGCTTGAAAACTTATTGTCATTTTAAAATGTATAAATTATAAAATAGTTTTTGGAAGGAAACTTTTTGTTGAAATACTTCTGTGGTGAAATATTTCTGTCATGTACTTCATTATGAAAAACAGTGTTAGTGAATCTTTTATAACAAGCTATGGCCAACTTCTCCCCTATGTGTTTATAAGTTAATAACAGAAAAGGAATAGTGAGGGGCAGGGTGCGTAGTTGTGCTTTGCTTTGTGAAAAATGATGGATATTCTTGGACCTTGTTAGGAGCCGAAACTTAAGAGCTTACAGTTAATCAGGTAGGGGCAGAATTGTAGGAACAAGACCTCAAGCAAAAGATATTTAGAGGGAAACCCACATTATATAAACTCGTGTTTGCAAACCAATTTCTATCTATGAAAAGAGGCACAGGACACTGAAGATCCGTATACTGTGAAGATCACTTACTAGTAAAGCTTAGATTTGGTCTTGAACAGGGAGGTGTAAACTGCTGTTGACAGCTCTGTTTGTTTCATGGAATTACTTTATTTATGAAACAGCATTTTCTTCCTGTGGAAGCCTGTAGTGTACAAAGAAGAGATGCAGTCATATTAGATGTCTCTTATCTGAAATGCAATGAATTTTCTTCTTGTATAAACGTTTTACTTACAAGTAACACTCAAAAGTAGGTTTAGATATTATTTGCCAATGTGAGCCATGTCATTTATCTAAAAACTTAAAGCAGTGTCTTGCAAGTCACCCAAGGAGTTAGCAAACTCTTTACAAGGGGGGCTCTGTTTACGTCTTTGAGCTGTTAACTGGTACGGGATTCTGGAAAATCACTGCTGTCATTTTCTGCGAAGGTTTGTATGGTGCTACTGAAAACATTCTGCTCCCGACTTTACTGAAAGGCATCTGAAAAATGTGCAGATGATGTCAGTATTGGAAGTATTGCCTAAGATTATTACGTGTGAAAGAAATGGAAGTTCCCTGATTGATTTTTACTATTTGGTGCTTGGAGACATTCAGCTTATATAGTGTTTTTTCTGGTTCATTTGGACAGTGTCAGCATGCTTCCCATGTTTAGGTGAATCGTTGTTGGAACACATAAAAACATAAAAGCAGAAATACCATTAGGGAGTAATTCCTGACATGTATTTTAGTAATTTCCTTTCTTAAAAGTATGTGTAGTGCCAGAAGACATCAGTTCTACAGATACTGAAAGTACGTCTGTGTTTGCATTGCAGTAACTAGAATTACATACAGGCATAGAGGTTTTCTAGTTAAATTACAATTTTATTTTACTTTTCTCACTGTGTTGGTCATTGATGAAGCTCAGGATGTCACATGTCTGTTGTGTTTTAATTTTGAGGATTAACTGTTTTTCTTCAAAATAATGCTGTTTGCATAAGAAGGGATGACAGATAAATCACGCTGATATTTGTTAGTTGAATTCCTCTCTTGCACTGCCAACCCATTTCCACTTCTCAGCTTCCTTATTCTAGCTGTTCTCATATGTCCTGTGTTCTCAATAGACCTGCAAATCCTGAAGTAATTTGAATGTGAGAATAATTGACAGCTCCCTTCTTTGTTTCTCTGACTTGGCAATATAAAAAAAATATAATGCCTGAAGCAGGCTACAATAATTTTGGACTGAATGTAAAAAAAGTTGTGGTGAGAGAAAAGTATCATGAAAACCAAACCTTTCACCTGCTGTTCTGCATTTCACTGATTACTTTATCAAACCATTATTTTTTTTTCTGTTTCCCTCTGATGAATCTGTCACACAATCATTATTTTTTTTTTTAATTTAAATTCTTAACTGCTTAAATATCTCAAAGTGGGGTCTGCTTTGCCTATTATTGATTTTGGTAATATACCCCCATAAGTTCATTTAAAGTTAATTTACTATAATTTTCTTTTGCAATTGCATCTGTTTTTCTTTGTCGTTGATGGATCAGGCTCAAATTCATCATAACGCTACTAACCTAAGTTCTACATGTCAGACGTTGCCTCTGTGTCAAAAAATCATGTTTTTCTTTTGCAGGGTTTGTTGTATCCTTTGTCATACTAAATTGTTCTCTGTGGGTGCATTTAACTGTCCTCCCTGAAATAAACTGGCAAAATAAAGTTGCTTGACAATATGCACTGTCAAGCAACTCGACTGCTTTTGTTAAGTGTTGATAAAACATGACTGGATCTGTATGATTAGCTCTGTCGAGATGCTGAGGAACATTTTGTAGGCTGCTTTCACTGCTGTTGTAGGCTGACCCGTGTCTATAGCCATTAATCCTCAATCTAAATGTTACCTTCCTCTGACTGCATAAACAAAATCAGTATTAATGCTGGGGCAGTCAGTGTATCTTAGTATTACTTTACTTTTAGCTTTAAAACATTTTATTTCTGTCTCTGAACCTTTTGGCTGAGCTATCAAAGTAATTCTGTAAAGCTTTATCCTTGCTGCATCTTTTCTTTGGTCTAAGGTGGGCCTCTTTTTTTCCCCTTTCCTTGGCTTGTCTCTTCTGCCTTAAGGACTCCATCAAATTTGACTGCTTCCAAGCTGACAGGTCCTTCCTCACAGGGTAAAGGTAGTGTTGGCGATGAGAGAAATTCTTCTAACAAATACTATCGGTAAGTAAATTGTGGACTTGGAAGGAAAGCTGGGTAATCATCATGTGGATATACTAAAATTTTGGGTGGTTTTTTTTGTTTTGTTTGAATTTGACAGTGCTCTTCAATATTGACTCAAATACTTTTGAGATTGAGATAGGTTTCAGTCAAATATCTATGGAGTAGAATTTAATAAGTTACTTTGGTGTAATTACTCATCCACATTTGATTTTAAATTTAACATTTCAAAACACCTGTCATGAAATACTCTATGCAATTATTTCCTTAGAAATGTTCTGAAGAACAATATGTTAAGCTTCATTACAAAATAAAGCAGGTGGAAAAAAAAAGCATGAAAATGTGTTGCAAACTGAGAAAAATTGTATTTGGAGACTAAAAGGAAATAGTAAGTAAGACTGACTACTAGGATGGTGAAAAACAATGAAGCCTGTAAAAAGAAACTGTTGCATTTGTGATACATTTATGGTGAAATTGCTGAGTAGACTGGATTACTGGAGGCTTTTTGGTCATCAGTTGAGAATTTTGGTACTTAGCAGAGGTCTTGTGTTTACAGTTTCTGGGTTACTGTCTTGAAACAGTCCTATCTGTGGCTTTTCCTGTGTGTGTATGATCAGAAACCAAACCATGGTTCAACACAGCAGCTGGAGGGGTCTTTAAGGGATTGAGCATTTGTACAGAGGTGGTGTCATTTCAAGCAACCCACCTGCCTTTTTCTAGTCTTCACTTTGCTGCCACAGGGCAAGGCTGACCCATTGCTGGAAGTGCCTGAAGAGCTGACCTAGTAAGAAAGCAGAGATTGTCAGGCACAGCCTACAGAGTAGGTAGGAAATGCTGTGCCCCAGGTTCAGAAGAGAGGGATGCTGAAGATGACTTTGGGGCCGTAGACAGTGTGGATGCAGGTGTACTCCAACTAGAAAGCAGAGGAAGGCACTTCACGTACAGGCACTCTATGTGCTGAAAATGCCTAAGCTGGGGATGGGGGAATGGGAGAAGACAGCATATACAGCTGACAGCGTGCAGAATTCTTTCATGCACACAAATCCCTATAAACCAGGGTCAAATAACAAAGTTATTAATTGGGAGGGACTTGTTATCATCCCCTTTCTCCCCCAGTAATTCAAATAGTTGAGGATTCAAATAGGTCAGAAGATATCTAGCTGAGCTCCAGCTTTCTGATTGTGTGTCCAGTTTTTCAGTCTGATGGACCACCTCTTAAAATAGAGGCTCCTTAACAGTTTTTCTTGTTTAGGGCTCTGGTCTTTTCCTGCGTAGTCATGTCTGGATTCCTGATAATGTAGGCATGAGCTTCACTTGTTTGCTTACACACTGTAATGGTTAACATGATAACCCTTTTATTTTTTTAATGTTGTGGCTTTTTTTTTTTTTTTTTTACTTTTTCTCTTTTATAGTAACAAAAGATCAGCCCAAGGGGATCGTTTATCAGCAATAACCATGGCATTACAGTATGGATCAGAAAGTGATGAGGATGCAGCTTTGGCTGGTAGGAACCGAAATGTGCTTTATTTATTTTCCTGAATTAAAATGTTTGGTATAAGCAAAACTGTAGAGCTCCTGATACTTTCAAGTATCTTTGTTTCAAAAATAGTTTGCGGTGTTTCCAAACTCAGCATGTTAATCTGTTAAACCCAGTCCCTGTTTCCTCCAAGAATTTCTAAATGTATAGCTGGTCAGATAGGGTAGGCCAAACTTGTTTTGAATTTAGTGTGTGTGTTTGCAGATACAATAATCCAAGCTTTAGGAAACTGTTGCTTGTTTTTATTCCTTCTAAGGTGAAACACAAGAGGAGACACTGGAGAAGACATTGGGTGCTTATGGCAGTGAGAGAGATTGACAGTGCTGCAACTGTTTGAGAGAAATCTTGCTCATGCTGGCTTGTTTCTTGCTTTCTTGTGCCATTGGGTCTTCTAAATACCCATCAGATTTTCTTTTTTTTCTTTGTGGGTTTTGTTTTTTTTTACATTAAGGTGAAGATAACCTATATGAGGTATAAGGATAGATAAATGTTAGAACTTAATTCAGAAATACCTGGTCTAGCCTAGAAATCATGAAATCTTGCATGAAGTTTACGTTGAAACAAAAGCACATGAAAAGGCAGGCCTTCATACATCAATTTTGTTATAAGCATGATTTAGCATTATACTGTATGTGCCATAATGTATGTATTCTATCAGATATTGCAGTACTGGTCATAAATTTCACAGTTTGTCTTGATAGTCACATTCTCAGTAACTTCCTTGTGTTCATCTCGGAGCAGATTTCCAAAATGTTTTTGTACATATACCATTGTTTTATTGTTTGTTTATGTTATTTCTGCATTGATGTGAATTGATACATCTCTTCAATATGTAGTTTTGTTTATTTCACACCTGGTAATTGAATTGTTATCCCCATTGCTTTCCAGTGGATGGATATGCTGTTGAATCTTTTGGATCACTTTAGACCTTGTTGCAAGCAAAACCATTTTTGTTCCTGCTTACCCCAGAGTTCAGTTACTGCTTCAGAGCAGCTGCTTTCTGGGAGGTGTGAGGTGTATTTATTAGCTTGGTACAGTGTGATTGTTAGGTGCTAGTTTTGCAAATCGTAATTCTGGAAAAACACATAGCTTTTTATATCTATATGGGACTTAAATTCTTGAGGCGATTTAACCACTTTCAGATGTCACCATTACCACGCTCGGTATTGTCACTTTCATGAGGCCTTTTGTATGAGTCTGAGATTTTTGCTTTGCTGCTGTTGAAGCTCTCCTGTCTTTATTGCATTCACCTAAGAGGCAATGTCAATTTTTTTGGCAGACATCTGTCACCCTTAAGATTATCTGTCCCTCCAACATGCTACTGGACATCCTTATGCTTTCAGTCTCTGGATGAAAAGGATTTTTATTTAAGCCAAGTGGGTTTTTTGTTAGTTGCTCTGGTCTCTTACCTTTTTTTCTTTAACACTTGATAAAATAAATGAGAACTGGGTTACGTGGCTGAACATTAAGATAACTTTCTCCTTGATATAGAGAACTAAATGTTCATGAGATTCTTTGATTGCAGTGGTCAATATCTGTTTCCAACTTGGAGTTTACCCTCACAGTTTCAGAAGGTATCACAATGTCATGGAGCTTGTAGAAGAATTCCGGCTCAAATGTACTACGACATGAGTAGCTTCTGTAGCTCCCTTGCTTCCTCATTATAAACCTGAAAAGGCAGGCATAGGTGGTCATTATGTGTTACTTATAAATAAATAGTTCATTTTGCAAATAAAGCTATTTTATTATTTCATTTAGAAATATTTTAAGACTGGATGCTACTTTTGGATTTACTAGTATCTATCTTCAGTTAGACTTGTGAGATTTCATTGTTGTCTAGGTGCTTTAGGACCACAAAGGAGATAGTGTTTAAAGCAAATCACTTCCTGAGTAAAGACTAATTTTATTATGTACACTCTAAGATACTTTCCTCTCTCTCTGTTCTTTTTCTGCCTCATCATTGAGTAAGAGTATATGCTATATGCATTCATATCAGATAATAAAGCTCAGTTCCAGTTGTAAATTTGATGGCTTCCTCTTTTTGCAGTGAAGTCCATTTGACATCACTCTGTTATGAAACTGTCCCTTCAGTCACTGTGGTATGGAATACAAATCAGCAAATATGTTTTGTTTGGGGCTGCTGAATGGCATGTGTTTTGTGGTTATGGTTTACTGTGGGGTTTTTCCCCCTGCCTCTGCTAACTGTAGCTGTGGTCACAGCTGCATGAAAGGAGAATAACTGACTGTTACACTCCACTGCCAGCATGTGCTTGGTGGGGATAAGGGACCCGATGCCACTGCATATTAGAGAATCTACAGTCTGGCATTAGATTGTTCCACAGCAACATGTGGATTTTTCTATCTTTTGATCTGAATAGTACATTCTTCTTCAGTTCTGAAGGTAATAGGTGTGTCATATTAGGAGAACATGATCACTTTATGAATATGGAAGAACATATAATGTTTGAAACATCTCTTTTAAAGAACACACACATCGTAATGAAAATGTTTATAGCGGTATTACAGTAGTACGTAAATCCTTTCTTTTTAGTGCCTGTTTAATTTACTTAGATTTTTATTTTAGATAATCCCTTGTGTTCTGCTTTTAATGCAGAAGAAGTACATTTCTTATTTAGGGTATTGAAATGCTTTGTTGCTGGCTGCCACATGAAGAGGACACCGTTATAGTTGACTAATTATTTTTTCTCTTTCATAAAAACAAGCTCTTCTGCTTTTTCTGTTCTGATTCTTATTTTTTGATGGAGCACTCAGAACTGAGCTGTTTGCGTAAACAAAACCAAATACAGTGTTTTGGTGTGTAATCTGTCTTAGAAACTACCTGCTAGCATTTTCTTAGCTGTTAGCACTTATGTCCATGTTCACATTGATATGTTAGGTACAGGAAAACATAGTGCTACCTCCAATCTTTTGTTTCTCCTGAGTTACTCTGTCCAGCTCCTGCTTTGCTGGCTACTGCATAGTAGATGTTAGGCCATTAAGTGATGCTGATTTGCATACAGATATATAATTAGGATAATTCTGAGTGTCTTTCCTGAATCAGTAATGAACATCTTCGTTATGTGTTTGCACATCTACTGAGGTCTGCTGTGTTTTAGCTTCCATCTAACTTGTCTGGTAGGTCCCATAGGTTATATGCTCACATAGATCTGCAATGTTAGGCTGTAGAGGAAAAATGATAGTACTATGTTGTTATGCTGACAGTGTCCCCTGGCTTTGTCATCATTTCAATATGTCTTTAGTGAACTTGGATAAAGAGCTTGAAATGTTGCCAGCCTCCACTGAGCAATAATGAAAATGCCAGCTGGAAACTTGGCATGTTAGAGAACTGTCTTTTGTGTAACTGAATTGCCCAGCATGTTGTCTGCCAAGCTTTCCTTCAAACTTTAACTTACAAGAAGGAGAGAAGGATGAATAATTTAGCTGTATTCTATGCAGAACCACATAGATTTTAGGTTACACCTGTCTGCAGGGTGCAAATCACTCCATTAGTGTTAATGAGAAGCGTGGAAGGATTGACCATTTATTGCTTCCCACCCTGTAATTCTAATACCAGCATGTTTTCATTTCTGTTCAGTTTCTGTTGCTCATGTAGTGTTTCCCCTAATTGTGTCTTCAGTAAATGTTAGTTCTTCATAGCATTTCTTTCATCCTAATCCTGAAGCATAATATGTGGAAAAGTTTGCTATAAAATTTGTAAATACTTTTTAAATGAAATGTTTATGCTAGTTATATAATAATTCTAAAATATTTATTTCTCCATCGTTTTACCGCATATATTAGAGGAGCACCTTCAGGCTTAGTGTCAGTTTCTTCTGCTAGACTTCACAATTTTTGAATAGAGCTGTGATTAATATGGTCTAAAGGATTATATGTTTTGAAGTCACCTTTTTGATATATATGTGTATATATATATACGTATAATAATTCTAATGTGGCCATTTTGCATAACTGGCCAGTCAGCTTTCAAAATTCCAGACATGGTTTGTCAATTTGTATTCTTGTAATGAACTGTTGTCAGAGGGCAGAATGGCAGTAGTTCAGTGTACGAATGGATTTGGCACAAATGCTAGGAGTAATGATTTGATGGGTAAATAAGGATGCAGCTGTTGTATAGGTAGTGTGTGGTTGAATAGCTCTGTTATGTATTCTCATCTGTGAACCCTTCTCAGCACTTGTAGGTGACAAGAGTGCATTGCCAGTGACAGACCCAAAGTCTTACCTGCTAAGAGAGATTGCAATACCTAGATAAAGTGCTATTTTTGTCAGCTTGAGGCTCATAAGGTATATCTGTGATGTCCTTTTCTGAGGTATAAATCTGACTGCTAGGTTCTGCCTTTTCTTCTGGTTTAGATCTTTATCTATTTGCAAAGTCAAGCAAAAAACCCACTCTGACTTGTCCTGCTGAGTTTCCTATTTTTCCTTTCTCTCTGTGCAGCTGCTGCTCGTTATGAAGAGGGAGAATCTGAAGCTGAGAGCATTACTTCCTTCATGGACACTTCCAATCCTCTTTATCAGCTTTATGACACAGTTAGAAGTTGCCGAAATAATCAGGGCCAGCTCATATCTGAACCCTTTTTCCACTTGCCCTCCAAGAAAAAGTATCCTGATTATTATCAGCAAATTAAAGCACCTATTTCATTGCAGCAGATCAGGTAAGAAAACAGAATGCAAACTACATCTGGTGGGAAACTATTCAAGGGTTTCTTTTATTTCCAGAATCCTATCTTGTGGTCAAGTTGTTGATACCTAATGCAGTGTATACCGTCTTTCCTCTACATTTGGTTGCTTCTTGTTTCAACTCAGTCTCTTTTGATCATCTTTTGTAGATGGCTGCCATTGGGTTTGTTTTCCTTGGAGTTTCATTTGTAAAGTGCCTGAAAGGTTGCTATAATTCTGAAGGTTAGGTGGGCAGCAGAGGTGAAAGCTTCCCCAGAACTCCCCATTAGTCTCTTTCCTTGATCCTGATGGCTTGGTTACCTCTTACTGCTATGTTTTTGAAATGAAAGGTCTTCAGCAATGTGAATTGTAGAAGGAGGGTGGCAATTACATTCCTTTTGTCTAGGTCACAGTATAACTGTGGAGAATAGTTGTTTTCATTTATGATTTATCTAGTCTTGACTGAAGCAAGCAGCATACCATTTATAAATCTGTGAGCCATGAAAAGCTCATCAGCTGTCAGATTAAAAAGTGTGTGAAAAGAAGTGAGCCATATCTTCCTCTAGTGGTCCAAGATATGCTGATATGGTGGATGTGTATCAGTGTCCTGAGTGCGTGGCCATAGTGGCACTGACTGGTCTTGGGTGGCCTTGGCCTCCTACCCATTGGGGCTCCAGTCCCTGCGTGAGCTATGCTGCAGGAGTGCTGGTCCTCCAGCTTTAGTGAGTCAGGACCAGACCCTAACACTGTTCATCTGTTTGTAGTCCACTCTCATACATAGGTTCGTAAATGTTAGTTATACCATAATATGTTCTGCTAGACTTGGTACAATTGTTGACTAAGCAGTGTCTGTTGAATCGGGAAGTAACAGAGCTGGGGTTTTTTGGTTTTATTGTTTTTTAACTTATCAGAGTGTGGTTTGTGTATGCTGGGGAACAAGCATAGAGCTGCCACACTGGTTGTCTATCCATCAGTGGCTTTAAAGCATTTTTTCTTATGTCTTAGTTCAGCTGTTAGCTTGGCAAAGAAAATGCTTTGTCTTGAACGAAGCAAGCACAAAATGTACTTGATGGGGGAAAAAAAAGTGGTGGAGTTGAGAAAGACCATTGACAGTTGTCAGGAAGCTTTTTGTCTGAATGTACCAAAGGGTATCAGCTCAAATTATGTATAAACGGATTTAATTGGGAGAGATGTTCCATTTAAAATATACTTTGATAGGACAAATAATTTGCCGTGGAGAGGCAGCTGCATTTCTTCTTTCCTTACAGCATAGGCAGGTTACAATTGGCTATGTGAGCAGTACAGGAATTGCACGCAAATGAGCTGTAGAAAAAAATTACTTATTGCCTGAGATATTAGAAAATAGAAAGGTCTTTCTAGAAATAGTGTTTGTAACTTACAAGTTAAAGTACATTATAATAGTCAGTTTCTTTTAGCAAATTCTGAAATTCAACTATTCTTTAAATTCTCATATGACCTTCACTTCTTACTATCCCTAAAAAGTCTTGAAGTTGTGCGTATGTGTACTTAATTAATGTGCTTTAGGGGAAGCTGAAGCTAGTGTGGTTTTATTGATAATGCAACTATATTCTTAGGTATTCAAAACTGCCACTCATTGGGGGTAGAGTTTTGTTGGTGTGGGGTTTTTTTTTGGTGGTGGTGAGTTTCTTTGGGGTTTGGGTTTTTTTTGAGATGTGCATACAAAGAGCTTATCTTCTGTTCGCAGATGGGGACAGAAAAGGTAATTGTCCTGGTGAATTGAAGGTGCTGAAGTAAAGCCTGGCATTCCTGTCTCATATCTGTTTAGTTTTGGCATCTGGCTACCTTAAGCTATCCTGCCAGAGTGAACTGTGAAATGGGTGACTTTTGTAAATTTTACAGCTAGTGATAATTTTCAGGAGTTTGTGTGTGTTAAATGCAGGAAAAGCCTTACAAAATAATGTATGATTTCTAGAGGGAGAGTATGGGTTCATTTTGTTTTAAGGAGATGTACATTATACTTACCCCAGCCTCTCAATCACTTTATGAGAATTACGAACGCCAGTATTTGGAGCTGAGTGTTGATCCCGAGCTGTTCTTGAATGTGGGAGGTAATTCTGCTGATGAGAGTGTTTTCTGCTAGTTTCCCCCAACCTGCTGTTTACAGAATCACGTAACAGCTGAGGCTGGGGAGACAGTGCAGTTCAACCCCTGGCCTGTAGCAGTGTCATCCAGAACCAGTTGCCCAGAACTATATCCAGTCAGGTTTTGAATATCTATCTCCACAGATAGAGACTCCACAACCTCTCTGGGCAACCAGTGCCAGTGTTTGACCACCCTCACAGTGAAAATAAATAAATAATTTTTTCTTTTCCTTGTGTTCAGATGAAATTTCGTGTGTTTGAATTTGTGTGTCTGAATTTGTTCCCATTACCTCTGGCCCCATCAGTAGGCACAGCTGAGATGAGTCGGGCTTCCTCTTCATTCTCTCCCCTCAGGTGCTCATACCCTCCCCCTACATGCTCATACACACACTGATGAGACTCGACTCCCTTGCCTCGAACAGGACAAAACTCAAGCTGTAGAACAAGTGTCTTCAACTAGAGCAACTGCTCAGAGCCCCGTCCAACCTGACCTGAAATATTTCCAGGGATGGGACATTGACCACCTCTCTGGGTAACCTGGGCCAATGTCTCACCACCCTCATTGTAAAAAATGTCTGCTTTATATCTAGTCTAAATCTATTCTCCTTTAGTTTGTAACCATCATCCCTTGTCCTGTAGCAACAGGCCCTGCTAAAAAAGTATGTCCCCATCTTTCCTATAGGCCCTCTTTAGGTACTGAAAGGCCTTGGAGTCTTCTCTTCTCCAGGCTGACAACCCCAAATTTCTCAGCCTGTCCTCACAGCAGAGCTGTTCCAGCCCTCTGACCATTTTTGCAGCCATCCTCTGGACTCACTCCAATAGTTTCATGTCTTACTTGTGCTTTCTTTTCCTAGTGAGGTAATTGGAATGATAGCTCATCTTTCCTTTTAAAGACAGCGTTTCCTCATCCTCTTGTATTTGGGTTCTACATTAAGATTTAAAGGACTAAGATATAATTACGCTGCTTCTCTTCACTTGTGAATTGTCAGGGTCCTCACCTTCCCCAACAGCTTAAAGATTTTGTCTCTTCAGGGTCACATGAGAGCAGAAAAATGGTGCCTATAGAGTGGTATATTTAAGACTAATGGCAACTTCCTATGCTTTTTCTGCTTTTTAGTGTTTCAGTGTTAGTCTGCTGCATTGTAATGTGAGTAAGTCACTGCCTAAATACACACAAGTGAAGCTATACAGGACACCAAGGCTACATCGACTAAGAGGTGTATTTTTAGATGAAGCATGTGATAGCAGTCTTTTGGAGTCAGCATGGGACTCTGGGAGGAGAGGTAGAGCAAACCCCAGATTTGTTAGCATCGGGTGGCTTGGGATCTGCTGATATGAAGAGTCACCAGTTTCTTCTACCATATAGCGAAACCATACAGGACCAATTTAGGATATTTTATTTTTTTTTAAATAAAGAAAATTGTATGCCCTAGGAAACACTATTGACTTGCTTATTCTACCTGCAGCTTGCTTTGAATTAGTTCTCCTTCAAAGGATAATGGGGGTAAATTCCCCCTTTCCCCAGTTTGATAAAACTGGCACCTAAGCATGCAGAATTTGATTGATCAAGATATGTTACTAATCAGCAAATTTGATTTTGTAGTATCATTCTGGCAGTATTACATAGATTCTGAACTTAGAGGTGGTAAGGGTATAGAGTTGTATATTTGCTTTAATATCTCAGGAGGATAGTCATTGATGATGAGTTTTTTAGTAATCCTAGACCTTTAGTGTTCCTTTCAGGGCAGGTTTAAGTTGGGTATGGAACAACTGCAAATAAAAGAGAAGTAGTACCTAGTGATAGTAGGGAAAACCAGTTTGAATTGCAGAAGTGGTACTTCAGTTAAGGTGTAGTCCTTTGGGTTACTCTTTCAGAAGTACATACAACAGCAATCAAAATGTGAACTTGCAATTCTGTAATTTTAATTTAGTAAATTAATGGGAAGACTAGAAACTTCTACAGTTCTTATTCTCCCTGCTGTACCGTGTCTCTCAAAACTTGTTTTAGTTCTGTGGAAGGAAACAAACATGCTAGAATTGTATAACTGCATGCTGTTAATATTTAAACAAAATATGAGGCAGGATTTGAAAGGCGGGAACATTGCATGCAGACTTGCTTACTTGCAAGAGGATGAACTGCAGAGTGTATCTTGAGAGGACTTTATCCCATCTTGGTTGTTAGTATTTCTGAAGCATGATTCCTTGTCCTTCAGCAGTTGTTTTTATCAGTAAAAAGCATTGAGACATTTTAGACATTTATCTTAAGTACTTAATATTCAAACAGTCTTCACAGTATTAGATCCTTCACTGTGATATTCTTCACTTTATATTAGATCCTTAGAGCCTCATTCTGCAAATCTGTCACTATGAGTTGTCACTTGGAAACAAATGGTGCTGATGCTGTTTACCTCGAAGGGGAGAAAAAAGTCTGTTGCTCAGCATTTCTCTCCAGTGCTGCTTCTTAATTGATTTCTACACCGGACTTGCCTTTTGAGTTTGTTGTGGTTTTTTTATGTTCTTAATCTCTAAAGTAGTTTAGCTGACTTGGTTGCCTTTCTCTAAGATGCAGAATTTCCTTTAGACATTATTTTTGTTTTCCATTAATCCTTTGAAAATTTGAATCTATTTTATATATAATACCATCAGTAAACAAATAAATTACTGCTTGTTTACACAGTTAATTACTGTATGTGCCTTGAGAAATGAGAATGTTCTTAAAGAATTCTGTTTTGAAAAAAATTAAAACTTCTGATGGTTTTGAGAAGTATGAGCTTATCGGTTGGGTTTTTAATGCAAGGTTTTTTTCAGTCTTCTGTGTTTTCTTCAGTATTCTCTTAATGATGTGTTAGCTTTAGCTGTTTGGGTGATGAAGTCCTGTAAATGCTTGTAAAAACTTTTGTCAGGGTACAAGAATTAATTACATACATTTTACTCTATAGATTTTGCTTTCTGTACCAGAGAGCGTTCAGATTAGCTGGAGAAGATGTAGAGTGGACTGTAGTGTTTGTTACCAGACAGTGGCAAGAGCTTGAAGTAAACTCAGTGTTTACATCCTTAGTATTTATAAGCCTGTGCATCATATGCTAGTGGTTTAGGGCAAAATAATCCTGAATTTAATGGGCTTTTTATTTTGCTTTTGACTTTTTTTAATACCAGCCACGTGTTCCTTAACATATGCAAATCATTGTTGTTGGACTTCTACAGGGTAGAAATGGAGGCTGATTGGAAGTGGTGGGATGGGCAGTGTTAAGTTGATGGTTGGACCCAGTGATCTCGAAGGTCTTTTCCGATTGAAACAACTCTGTGATACTATGATTTTATGTTACTACAGCATCAGAAAAAGAAAACACATTCCTCTAATTAGAGCTCTTTGGATATTGATTTGTCATAAAAATGAAGATGTTAAAGAAATGTTTTGCAATGTGTAACTTGTGAAATACCTGATTGGTATTTCTTTTCTGCAGAACCAAACTGAAGAACCATGAATATGAAACTTTAGATCAGTTAGAAGCTGATCTGAATTTGATGTTTGAAAATGCCAAGCGCTACAATGTTCCCAATTCTGCCATTTATAAAAGAGTACTGAAAATGCAGCAGGTTATGCAGGTATGTGGAGTAGAATGATCAAAAGCATATAACTTCACATGCAATTTTTTTTCTCCCTAACAAATAATTTTCCGAAATAATTTTTAACTAGACTTGTATTTGCAGTAGTATTTTCTTGCTTCAGAGGGAGTATGGGAATGAGGAGCATCATAAAGTGATTTTTCTTCAGCAGACTTACTGCCTTCTGTGATTTCTTTTCGTCACTTTTATTCCTCACTATGACTATTAACACAATTAAGTTGTGAGAAAATTGATGATGTGGGGTCTGCAGATAATTGCAGGATGCTAAACCACTTCAAATTGCATGAAGTGTTGCAGCTAAGTCCTGCAGTCTGAAATAGCATTGTTTTCAAATTAATTCCTCGAAAATTTTTATGACGGGTGAAAAGAATTACGCTGCTGTTTTATGTTGGCCAGCATATATTAAATAAGTCACTGGATATATTTTGATTGTGATTTAGTTTCAGAACCTGTAGTTGTATCTTTCTTTGTGCATCTGATCTATTCTGATATTTAACGCTATTTTGGAAATGTCCAGCAGTGAGTTTGGCTTCAGGGATTTGTTCTTTTTGCAGGCAAAGAAGAAGGAGCTTGCTAGAAGAGATGACATTGAGGATGGGGACAGTATGATTTCTTCTGCTACATCTGACACTGGAAGCTCAAAAAGGAAAAGGTATGTGCACTTCTGTAGTTCTGCAGCCCATGACATTGCTACATCTTTCATTTGTTAAAGAGAATATTAAGCCACAGTTTTCAGCATTTGTGTAAGGATTTATAATTCTGACACTTCACCTCATTAAATGTTGTTTTTTCCTAGTCTACCTCATGATATCATTTGAAATAAATTCCAGCTTCTGACACTATTACTGTAATAGTAGCAACCGCTAGTGTAAAACTGTAATTCAGCATCTTTCCTTGGTGTTGCTTATAACCGTCAGCTTCCTGTATTTTTAATTCTTTGTTTTGTTAAAGTAACATCAGTTACAGGGGGAGGAAGGGAATGAAACAGAGCATCAGCAAAGTGTCACTTAAGAGCAATCAAGAAAGTGCAATAATAAACACTCATAAAAAATACTTGCAGAGAGAAGATGTTAACATGGATTTAGGTTGTGGTACAGTCTAGTAACACTAGGAAGAAGAAACGTAGTGGAACGGTAAGACAGACCACAGTATCAAGTGAAGATCAGGAAGGAACAAATTGCCAAAATTGCTGGTTTTGTGATCTTCAGATTCAAAGAAAAGTGCTAAGCTAATCAAGGAAGTCAAACTGTCATCAGTGTCCTTTTAACCCTATGTTGCTTTTGATCACCTTGAGCAACAGAATACTGAAATGCTTAAAAGAAAAAAAATCTGTCAGGCCTTGTCATCTAAGAACAGTAAAAGAGAAAAAGTTGTGTTCACAGGTAAGGGAAATCAAACTAATTGTTGGTTTTTTTTCATGCCTGAAGAGAAACTGAAAATGCTTTTGATGTTGTCAGTTCAATACTTTCTATCAGTTTCACTTGCTGAATGATAGGAAGTAAAAGAAGACTGTAAATGCTGCTGATGGCAGAAGTGAAGCACTGAGAGGAATTCCAAAATGTTGCTGAAAAGGGAAACTAATAGCCCAGGAAAAATTTATCCCATTGGGAAAATAGTAGTGACACAGAAGAGAGTTGTTTGAATGTCCCTTTCATTGAACTAAACATTAAAACTTGGAAGCATGTTAAAATGTGGAATTCGGAAGCATGTCTCTGTTCTGTTTCCAGCAGTGAAGAAGGAGCAGAAAAAAAGTTTTTAACCTGTAGAAAATACATTTTGAATTTTATCACATTTAATGGCTTTCACCTGTCAACCACTGTCAAATGAAGTTATTTAAGCAATTCAGACCCTTCTTTCTACTACATTCTTGATATTTATTATATTATTTTCTTGTATCTTGTACTGAAGAAGATACAGGACTGCTCTGAGATAAATAGCTCAAGTCTTTGATATTCTGTATTCAGCAGAGATAGTAATCAAGATCCTGGCTGAGGGGTTTTCCTTTGTTCGCACTAGATCTTGAGGTCTTGCATTCAGTTGTCTAGTCCTGACTGATCTGTTTTCTCTGCAGCTGGGAAGTGCTTAGAGCTTCTTTTGTTCTTTGCACTTTTGAAAACTAATTATTTGTTTTATTAGGTGAATGAGAGAAAAATCATAAGCTGGTTTCTTGACAGTTTAGCAAACTCCCTTCTTATGATGCTGCCATTATTTGCAAATGGAGCTAAGTTTCTAGTACACTGTCTTAATGTTGGACTTCTTGTATGTGTGTTTAGGTGGACTTGGTTGGTTCTTTCATAGAACCATAGAATGTTAGGGGTTGGAAGGGACCTCTAGAGATCATCAAGTCCAACCCCTCTGCCAAAGTAGGATCCCCTGGGGCAGGCCACACAGGAACACATCCAGGCGGGTTTTGAAAGTCTCCAGAGGAGGACACTTCACAGCCGCTCTGGGCAGCCTGTTCCAGGGCTCCATCACCCTCACAGTAAAGAAGTTTCTCCTAATGTTGAGGTGGAACCTTCTATGTTCAAGTTTATACCCATTATTCCTTGTCCTATTTCTGGACACTACAGAAATGAGGTTGGCTCCTTCCATTTGACACCCACCCCTCAGATATTTATAGACATTAATAAGATCCCCTCAGTCTTCTCCTCTCAAGACTAAATGGCCCCACTTCTTTCAGTCTTTCTTCATAGGGGAGGTGCTCAAGTCTCTTAATCATCTTTGTAGTTCATGGAGGAGGATAATGTCATTTTGATATTAGTGTTGGAAGTGGGGAAAAGAGCACCTGACATTTATTCTTTTCCTTTTTGCTCTTCTCCTTAACCTAACAGTAAAAAGAATATACGAAAACAACGAATGAAGATCTTATACAATGCAGTTCTGGAAGCTCGAGAACCCGGCACAGGCAGACGGCTCTGTGATCTGTTTATGGTTAAGCCATCCAAAAAAGACTATCCAGACTATTATAAAATAATCTTAGAGCCAATGGACTTGAAAATGATAGAACACAACATCCGCAATGACAAGTACATAGGGGAAGAAGCCATGATTGAAGACATGAAGCTCATGTTCCGAAATGCAAGGCATTATAATGAGGAAGGCTCCCAGGTACTGTTTTGATTCCACAGTCACTCATACTGCTCTGCTTCTTTGCAGACATATAAGCTGTGTTAGCTTAGATGGTTCAGCTTTGACTGTTACGTTGTTTATTGAACTAAAATAGAAATACGACAACTTCTTTGTGCTCATGTTTTAAATTCTGTCTTCGTCTATAGTTGTATAAACATGAAAGGCAACACGCTCCTTTGTGAAGGTTAGACTTATTTCTGATAGCTAAAGCTGTTCCTCCCCTACAAAGAATGTCAGCTGAATGTTTCCTAGTATGTTTTAAAAAAATATACTAGTTACTAGATTCACATTATTCACCCTCTGTTAATCACTTGAAGGTATTTGCATATTAAACTGCCATCAGCATGTGATTTGGAGCTCAGAACCTCTGAGAATGGATGTCTTGGAAAGAAACCAGCTCTGTTTTCATGGAAGGAGAGAGTGTGAGAGATCAGACTAGAAGACTTGATTTGTTTATCCTAGCAATTCTGAAAGGAATATGCTTTTCATTTACAAATATATTGTAGGGTATTTCTAGATTGTGATGTTTCTCGGACAGAAAATATGTTGAGGAACGGAGTGGTGGTAAGAAACCTCCATCTATTTCTAATGAAGAACTTGAACAGCTACTGTACAGAACATTATGATGAGGTTGCATTCAATGAGGTTGGATTTGAAGACCCAGGAGGACAGTTGTAGTCATTTGTACCTTAGTGAAGTTGCAGTAGTTCAAGAGATCTTTCATTGCTTAGCAGAACTTTTTGATGAGAAACTTGGTAAGACAACTGCACCTTGCCATTTAGTAGTCTTTGTAATAGAAATGCAGATTAATTGGATAATTCATTAAGTTTTTTATCTACCTGATTTAGATGTTCATCAGTTCTGCTTACTTGCAGAAGTCTATTAAAGGTGTACACCTGAGAAATAAACCCTTCTTTTTAATTGAGTACTTGCTTTTGCATTCAGCTTTTTCAAACTAACATTTAACTGTTTCTCAGAGGCTAGTTCTAAACTAGTCTAAACACAATAAACCTTGTTTTGTTTTGGTTTTTGACTGCTTTACTGATTAATAGGTATACAATGATGCCCATATGCTGGAAAAGATCCTTAAAGAAAAAAGGAAAGAACTGGGACCCCTAGCTGAAGATGATGATGTTGCATCCCCTAAACTAAAGCTAAGTAAGGCAACCTCATACATTGCTGTGTCTCATTTTAATGCTTAACAAAAACCCAACAATATACAGATCAACAGATCTTCCTTTTAGACTAGAAGACATGATCTGCAAATTTACACTGACATATGCAAAATAGAATTATATTTTCAAAATCTTGACAGCAAAGATGTGTTTGTATGCGCATACAATAGAATTTAGTTGTTGTATATGGTATTTTCTAAGAAAAGTAACTTATAATGAAGAAAAACCACTTAGGAGTGGTTGGAATGACTGGTATTTAGTCATGCAGTGCTATCCAAATATTAGATGCTGCATTATGTGCTCAGTAACACTTCATTATCCCACTTAATGTGTGTTACTGGAATTGCTTACAAGGTGCTCCTCAGACTGCATAAAGCTTTTGATTTCCCTGGTCAAATGCCTGAGATGTCTACAGAACAATAAACGTGAGCTGTTTTTAGAAGATTGTTGAAAGACGTGAAGAACACAGAAGCAAAATTTCCAACACTGTCTGTTCCTAGAACTGTTGCCTTTAGAAACTAGATTTGCTGCTACTCAAATCTTATATCCCCTTAGTATGTGTTCAGAATTGAACTGAGGAGGGTAAAATCAAACAGAAAGGCTTAAAGAAAATAACTGCACACAGCCCTCTTGAAGATAGAAATGCTCAGCTCTTCAGTAAGGTACAGAGAATAGAGAATTCACAGGCAGAGGCTATGCAGTACAGCGACAGAAATCCTGAATGACTCAAAAAGCTAATCTGATTGATAATCCCATGGGAGGCCTTATTTCACATTTTACCTGTGATAAACCTCTCTAATTTGGCATAAACCTGTCATAAAGGAATCTGATAAATTTTAGTGATAGCAAAAACTCTGAGTGGACTTTTAATGGCAGTGGAGAGAAATTAATGTAGAGCTGGTAATTTAATTTAGAGGTGTATTAGTAATATCATAGAAAAAAATGTTTTTCATGCTTAAGTGGGTCCTAGTCCTTAACCTCGTATATTTTAACACAGCTAACTATCCCACTAACGTCTTGTTCTGCTCAATTGACTATTTAAACAGAATTAATCTTTTGAAGTAACGA
>JAAGNO010014196.1:16984-34019 GCA_033439905.1 Ceryle rudis | reverse complement strand
AGGAAACTGCGACTTGGAATGGGCTCCATGTCGAGAGTCTTCTGTTCATATCATAAATTAGCTCTTCAGTAAGCAGTTCTGCAGTGGAAAGGAGAGGGACAAAGAAGTGTGCAAGCTCTGGGTTTTTTATGTCTTGTTTTTTTTTTTTCCTTTTTGTCTGCTTAGGTAGAAAAAGTGGAATTTCTCCTAAAAAATCAAAATACATGACTCCAATGCAACAGAAACTGAATGAGGTATATGAAGCGGTTAAGAATTACACGGATAAACGAGGCAGGCGCCTGAGTGCCATCTTTTTGAGGCTGCCATCTCGGTCTGAACTCCCTGACTATTATGTGACCATTAAAAAGCCTGTTGACATGGAAAAGATCAGAAGTCACATGATGGCAAATAAATACCAGGATATTGATTCCATGGTAGAGGACTTTGTAATGATGTTCAACAACGCTTGCACATATAACGAGCCAGAATCTTTGATATATAAAGATGCCCTGGTCCTGCATAAAGTTTTGCTTGAAACTCGGAGAGAAATAGAAGGAGATGAGGATTCTCATGTGCCCAATGTCACTTTGCTAATTCAGGAACTTATCCATAACCTTTTCGTATCTGTTATGAGCCATCAGGATGATGAGGGCAGATGCTACAGTGACTCCTTAGCTGAGATTCCTGCTGTTGATCCCAACTTCCCAAATAAACCTCCTCTGACTTTTGATATTATCCGAAAAAATGTTGAAAATAATCGCTATAGAAGATTGGACTTGTTCCAGGAGAATATGTTTGAGGTACTGGAGAGGGCAAGGAGAATGAACAGGTGAGCAAAGCCATATTTTTTGGGTGTCCTTTGTCTTATCATGAGTTTTGCATGCTAATGTTGGACAAAGGCTGAAGTTTTATTAAGGTGTTTGCTTTCCTTAATATGGGTGTGGTGTTTAGAAAACTAAATGTCAAAAGCTCTATCACATCTTCAGTGGAAGGTATGCTTTCATTTAAAAGCCAGGCAGAAGTTAGGTTTCTGCCTTGAGCTAATTTTGACATTAGTCTTCCAAAGCCACACCGCATGAAAACCAGCTTTGTGCTAACTTTCAGATTTAAAAAAAAAAAATGATGAGAAGCTGTTTAATAACTGCTTGACTAGTGGATAACTCTTTTGGAGCAATCACAGTCCTATGAGTTACGGTAATATTGTGCAAAAACTATGAACACTTGCAACTTCTTGCAATATTTTCTTTGAATTAGGTAGGGTACTTGAGCATGTGCAGGTAAGATCTTGACTTTGAAGGAGAGAAGGTAAAAATGATACTAAAACATCTACTAACAAAAGTCGGGGAAAATAAGTCAGCTTTGTTGATAATACTGTTATTACTTAAGTTTTCAGAATTTAACAGATTGTAGAGGTCTGGTGTTTTGATAGCAACTGGTTGCCTTTTATTTTTCTGGTGTTCCAAGGTCTGCTGTATATAAAAATACTGTTTTGGGTAAACTGTAACGCAAACTGACAACAGAGCAGCAGGTGGAGCATCACTCGCCAGTATCTGGTGCTGCTTATTAGGAGTAAGCATATTACGAGTAAGCAGAGAAATCTATTGGTAGAGTGAAGCTTTAGCTTTATCACTACGTGTGCTGATTGATTTGACTATGCACAAATAATCTTTCTGTCCTGTTGTACATATTTTGTACAGGACTGATTCAGAGATTTATGAGGATGCAGTTGAACTCCAGCAGTTCTTCATTAAAATTCGAGATGAACTTTGTAAGAATGGAGAGATTCTTTTGTCACCTGCGCTCAGCTATACCACCAAGCATCTGCACAATGACGTAGAGAAGGAAAAGAAGGAAAAGCTACCCAAAGAAATAGAGGAGGATAAGCTCAAAAGAGAGGAGGAGAAAAGAGGTAGCTACTTTCTTTTCATTAGTTTTAAATATATTAATTGAAAACAGTACCTGTGCATGTGATGTGTGCTCTACTGTTGCTGCAGCTTTGCCTTCTGAAGGGACCATAATAGTTTGATTGTCCACTAAGGGTCTTGTGTTTTGAAGTTGTGAAGAGGTTTATTTTATTTTGATCCTTATCAGCGAATCCAGATGGCTTCAAAGAGATGTAAATTCATTAATTGAAACACAGTGGGATACCAGTAGTAACTTGAAGAATATTAGAAAAAAAGTATTTTTTTTTACTATAGCTTTCTGTTGATAATAAACTTGACAATTACTGTCCAGCTGATCTTTTAGTTGTTTCCATTTTGACAAATACTGGTTTCTTGATGTGCTGATGCTGTTGTCTGCGATCATACTTTATCACTGCTAAAGCAATAGCATTTAAATAAGCTTTTTGTGTTTTTCTGTGTGGCTACTGTAAGTGTGAAGAGAAGTGGGCTTGCACTGTTTTGTAAGGCAGGAAACCTACTGTGCAGGTCCTGGCAGTTACTACCATATCATTGTTGTGGAGCATGTCTAGGGGAATTAATAAATTCTCTAATTGCTCCTTTCGACAGATGGGAACAGAGCTGTTAGTTCTTTGTCTTTCTAAAATGGTTCATCTTCCCACATAGCACTGATGTCAGCAGCAGTAAAGTCTGATTTCTTCAACCAGGCTCAGTATTATAAGGGGACAACAGCTGTGATGCCCTTTTTTTGTCTTCCTTTGAGAGCTAAAAACCCCAAAGAAAGCAAAATGTGCCTTTCTGAAGTTTTTTAAATGCAGTGCTGTTGTTTAGTGCTTCGGTCACTGGGAGGGCTTAAAACTCAGCTGATGAAAGGAAACCTGACCTTCAAGACCAGCAGTAGCAGACAGGCTAGCAGCCCAAAACACACTTAAACCCTTCCTGCATGCTGGAAGTCAGTGACAGAGGGATGCATCAGGTATTAGGTGGCATTTCTGCATGCAGCACTTGTGCACTCAGCAAAGGGTGAGGGCATTCCTATCACCGATCTTGGCTAACATGGAAATGTCCATTACTAACATCTGTTTTTCTCTTCTTGAAATAAGAAGCTGAAAAGAGTGAAGATTCTTCTGGATCAGCTGGGCTGTCAAGCTTGCATCGGACCTACAGTCAGGATTGCAGCTTCAAGAACAGCATGTACCATGTAGGAGATTATGTGTACGTGGAGCCTGCTGAAGCCAACTTGCAACCTCACATAGTCTGTATTGAGAGGCTGTGGGAAGATTCAGCTGGTAAGGATGCCTTTGCTATAGGAAAACAATAGGGTGAAACTTTATTATTTATAACTTCCAATCTGAGTTTTTTCTGTGTGGATGTTATTTATTTTATTTATAGAAGTATATATGGACTGGTGAGTATTTTTCTTGTTTCTGTGTTGCTTTGTTCCAAAGAATATTACAGATATAAAGTTCTTGGATCAGCACACACTTTTTTGTTCATCTCTACCTACTCTCAAATGGTAAGCATCCCAGAGAAGAGGCTCTTCTAAGTGCGATGGGCTCCTTGTAATTTAGGTGCAGAAGAACACATGGGGGTTTTCTGTGATGAGAAATCTGAAGCAAATTCAGAATTGAGCTGAATCTTGCATTTCCTAGGCCAAATCAAACCATGAGTACTACTTTGTTTTTTTTCTGATCAGTGATGCCTTCTGTTTGTAGCAAATACTTCTCTTAAGTGTAAGGAAGATATGTAAGTGTAAGCTAGAGATAGGGCAAGAGTATCAGATGAGCATGGTGCACTCAGGTGGAATCTTGTCCTGGTTTAGAACAATTTACTGTCAGTATAAATGACTACATGACTATTTGATTAATCAGTCAATCTATAGTTGTTTTTTTCTTATTCATGTGCTACAGAATATGCTATTTCAAATTTTTCTCTTTTTTTTTTTTTTTTTATTAAAGGAGAGAAATGGCTCTATGGCTGTTGGTTTTATCGACCAAATGAAACATTTCATCTTGCAACACGAAAATTCTTGGAGAAGGAAGTTTTTAAAAGTGACTATTACAATAAAGTTCCTGTTAGCAAAATTTTAGGCAAATGTGTGGTCATGTTTGTCAAGGTGAGAGACTATTCAGATTAGTTTGCTAAGCAAATAATATGTTCTCTGCTATTTTTTTGAAGAGCTGAGCATTCTACTAGTAGTTAAGAAGACAGGACTTGCTCCTGTGTGCTGTTCGTATTCTTCATCTGCTTCATGAGATAAGTCGTTCACCCAAGTGATGGTGTTTCCTGGTGCTGGTTGATTTGTAGATTCATATGCTTATTAGATAATTAGCTAACTGATTTTTCAGAGCATGTAGTAGAGAAGTTGCAGGTAACTTCCTAAAAGTTCCCATAAGAGCATGTAGCTTTAGATTTGGTAGAGGGAAGCTTGAATGGCTTGGTAAGAGGATGAAGTCTTTATCTCTGCCTCAGGTTTGATTCCGCATCATCCTCGTGCTGAGGATTTTTGGCTTGTTTGCAACATCCCTGTCTCAGTTTTCTGAAGGTAGTGTGTTTGTTTGGAACAAAGCGCTACAGCTACTGAGTACACGAATGGGTGTCATGGCCACATATTGATGAGCATGGAGCTGACTTCCCCCCTCCAACCCCAAAACTTGGTGTTCATGTCCTCTTTCTAAGTCAAAGTTCAGAAATCTTGTGAAGATGGCTTTAGGCTGCAGATCTTGTACTTGTTAATGTACCATATTGATAAACGGATAAAACCTAACTTTTCTCCCATGACAACCTGTACTGAATTTAGCTGCTTCTCATGGGATTTCTTGTTGTTTGCTTTTAATTTTTAATATAACTTGGACACCAAACCAAAAGAAATTAATTCAGCAGAAAGCCTTTATTAGTCTAAAAGCATTTCTGATAGAAACATAGGGGAAAAAACAGGAAGCATGAAAGGGAGTTCCCTGTGTGTCTGTGGGGTATGTGTGTCTGTTGCTGTAATATTTAATATTTTTTTCTTCAATCTGCAGGAATATTTTAAATTGTGTCCTGAAAACTTCAGAGATGAGGATGTCTATGTCTGTGAGTCACGTTATTCTGCAAAGACAAAATCTTTTAAAAAGATTAAACTGTGGACTATGCCTGTAAGCTCTGTAAGATTTGTCCCACGAGATGTGCCCCTGCCTGTGGTCCGTGTTGCTTCTGTGTTCGCTAATACAGACAAAGTAGATGAAGAGAAACACTCTGAAACATTGGAGGATAGCAAGGTGGGAGAAAGTATCCTTCATCTTGAAAAGGTAAGAAAGGTAAAAAGTGGAACATCAATTGTGTTTGACAGACAAAGAATGAAAAAATATGAGCTCTCAAGACTTTGTGTCTGGATGCTGTGAAACTATGAAATAAAAATAAATCGAATGTTTCTTTTGTACATTGCTATACAAAGTTGTAAATAAATGGAAACAAAATATAAATAGACTAAACAAAATAAACTGAACATACTTGCTAGATTCTACAAAGGCTTTCTTGGTTGTGGTGTTTGTGGATTTTTTACTGCTTCAGAAGAGAGGATTATACTTGTACTGTGAAGCTTCCCTTAAGCCTAAGAATCAGTAGAACTAAAACTCTAATTTTAGTTCATGTCGATGCTGGTATGCTTTATTATGTAGTATTTCAGTAAACTAGTCAGTAGCTAAGCAGCTGTAAGCAATACACAGTATTTTGGAGGTTTGTGACCTATTTATAGTTGATAGTGTTTTATTGTCAAAATGCTTAAGAATATTTCCGTCCAACATACTAGGTGAAATAATTTATTTTATAGTGCTTAGTGTAATAAAAAAAGTATTAAATTTAATTGAATGTAATTTATTTTACTTAATTAATTTACTCAATTTATTTAATTAAAATAAAATTAATTACATTTACCTAAAAGAAATTTAGAGCTATAAAAACTAAACTTTGAGTCATAAAATAAATTCACTTTCCACTGAGTTGTCTAATAGAACCTCAGAGCGGACTACCCAGCACAGTCATTGTCAGCTTTAATTAGGTACTTGGTGTATATTATTGTATTTTTCACATGATAAGAAAAGAAAGAATTATTTCTGCTGAGAGAATGAAAACTTGTAGGGTCTTTTCCTTCCACCCCTTGGGGAAATAGCCAGTGTTTACACTGGCTTTCAGAAATCCTCAACTAAAAGGTCAAATGAGGCACAATGTGAGTTTTGACTAAAAAGAAAGAAGTTAAATAGGGCAATTTGTGAGCAATAGATGAAGTGTTCCTATTGTTGTATATCGGAGTTGAATCATTAAATTTCTCTGTGCGTTAATGTGGCCATATACTCAATTCTTCCCTCTTAGGCATGTTACTGTGTTTTAAAAAAACCCATCGAAATAAACTGATGGGGCTTAGCTTGGCCAGCTTACTTTGAAGCAGTAGAACAAAAAGAAGACCTGTAAATTACCATTCTGGCAAAGTTACAGTTTTGTGTAATAAGAAAGCTTGCAACATAAATTGAGGATATCTTTGGATTTCCCATTTAGTTTTTAAATTTCAAGGCCCCTCGTTTCTGCATGTACAACTCTGTTTAATGTTTACCTATTTTTGGTAAGGTGAAGACAGAGCGAATTCAGTTACTTGCACCTGTTATCTTTTTATTTATTGGTTTGGTTTTGCTTCTTCCACAAGTTTCTAAACACACATTCTTCTGCAGGACAAAGAAGATGTTCCGGTAGAAATGTCCAATGGAGAACCTGGTTGCCATTACTTTGAACAGCTCTGCTACAATGATATGTGGCTTAAGGTTGGAGATTGTGTCTTCATAAAATCACATGGCTTGGTGCGACCGCGAGTAGGAAGGTAGGTGTGACTTCTTTATTTGCAGTTCATTCCTATAAAAACAGCTTGGTCAAAAGATGAGCTTGTTACAAAAAGAAGAAAAGAGGATGGGGAAAAAAAAAATCTTTTGAGTGAAGTTAAATGTTCCATTCTTTTAAAGACTGAGGTAGATGTTTAGCTGCCTAATAAAAAGGTGACACAGTTGTACAGTTGGAATAGGCTGTTCTTTGGTACTCCTCTTTTACTGATGGTCTTCCCAAGCAACCTAATGCATCTAGCTGTCTCATTTAGGAGGGATGGCCTTTCATTTACATCAGTGCTTTGGTTTCCTTTCCAGAATTGAAAAGATGTGGGTACGAGATGGCGCTGCATATTTCTTTGGTCCAATCTTCATACATCCTGAAGAAACTGAACATGAACCAACTAAAATGTTCTACAAGAAGGAAGTGTTTTTGAGTAACTTGGAAGAGACCTGTCCAATGACTTGCATTTTGGGTAATTATTAATAACTTTCAGTCCAATGGACACTCTCTACCTATACACTCTGAAGTGATTTATAGCTGTGTAGGCTTGATTCCAAGTATGATTTTTTTCATATTGAGTGGAGGAGTAGAGATTATTGAGTCCATTTCTAATATGCATTCCTGTCTTTAGGCCCTGTAGTGAGAATGTTCACTATAAGGAAGCTTTCTTACAATAAGGCAATTACATGTGTCTTATCAAGGTGAATGTCATCTGCAACCAGAGAACAGAAATCTCCATTAATTCTTGCTTATTAATGTAGTTGTTCTAGTACGTTTTACCTGGAAAGTTGGTCCAGAATGAGGTTGAATTTTGATTTGTTGCATAAGATGATGACTGTGTACTTTTGTTTTGTAGTTATGATGCCATGCTAAATATAGTTAACTGACTAGTGATTATGGGGCTTTGCTATTTCACAGGTTTTCTTATTCTTTAAAAAAAAAAATCCAAAATCTGCGTTAAGTTTTGTTTAAGTTTCTTGTGAGTGGCATTATTTAGTAGGGATATCGGTTGCTGTGTTTTCCATAGTTGCACCAAAACCTGGTAATCTTCCAGATTTACAAGTCTGTCAAAAATTTGAGCTTCCACATTTTTTTGTAAAAACTCTGCAGGTGTGTCTGCCTTCTTACCCAGCTCTTTCATTCCTGCAGGGAAGTGCGTGGTTCTGTCGTTCAAAGACTTCCTCTCCTGCAGGCCAACAGAAATCTCTGAAAATGATGTTTTCCTTTGTGAGAGCCGCTACAATGAAAGTGACAAACAAATGAAGAAATTTAAAGGGCTGAAGAGATTTTCACTCTCTGCAAAAGTTGTAGATGATGAAATATACTATTTTAGGTAAAAATGTGATGGGAACGAGGGGATCACCTGAGAACTCTTCTGTGTGGTGGTAGACTGACTGTGGTTGGCAGCTAAAGCCCCCACCCAGCCACTTGCTTGCTCCCCTGCAGTGGAATGGGGGAAGAGAGTTGGAAGGGCAAAAGGAAATAGAACTCTTGGGTCAAGATAGAGACAGATTAATAAGCGAAGCAAAGCTACGTGTGAAAAAAAGCAAAATAAGGAATTAATTCACTATGATTTTTGACTAATCACACTTTTGGGAAGAAGTCCAGAAAATATTGCTCTTTTCATGGTCTTAATATCAATGGATTTGTTCTTTTTCTTCTCCTGACTTCAGGAAAAGCCGTTACATTATCAGATTGGTAAATTCTCTTAGATGTCATTAAAACACTTAAGTCCGCATTATGGGCAATAGGCAGCTTTCCACTTTGTGAACACTGATATTAATGAAAATATTAAGTTCTACCTTAAGTCTGAAAATCTAAGGAAGGTACAGTGTGAACTGCCTTCCATTGCAGAAATTAACTATTTGCTGCATTGAAATTGTCTTCTAACTCATAAAAAAATAATTTAAAATAATCCTTTAAATGAGTGACTGAGGTGAAACACTGGCCATAGGCGCTGAATGATTCTGTTCAGTGATACGAAAGGAAGCACAAATGCATCCTGAATCACCATTGTTTCCATGTTCAGCGATAAAGGAAGAAAAATTGGTTTTCTTTTCAAAAATATATGGTATCTTCTCTAAAATGTATTCTCAGCTGCTTTTTGTCTTCCTCCTCCACCTGTCAGAAAACCGATAGTTCCTCAGAAAGAACCGTCTCCACTACTGGAAAAGAAGATTCAGCAGCTTGAAGCAAAATTTGCTGAGTTGGAGGGAGGTGATGAGGACATGGAGGAGATGGGAGAAGAGGAAGGTGATATGACTGAAACGCCTTCTATGCCTCAGCTTCAGACCCCATTAGCAAGTGAATTGGATATAATGCCTTATACTCCACCACAGGTAAGGATCTGCCTTGAGAAACCTTTCAACCTTTATATTTCACATTCTTACCCCAACACAAATAAACAAAGAAACAGTAACATTTTATCATATACACAGAAGAGATTTATACTTCAGTTTACAAGTCTGTGGAATAACTTACACTGAACAGTTTTGGCATATCCAATATGATACCCAGGTGATAATGTTGAAGTCCCTTAAAATCTTTTTAAAGCATTCAACTGAGGAAAACCTAGGGTACGTTTTTGTATGATGTGTTAACGTTATTTCTAATTAGTAGGTTTTCTATGCCACTTGGTCAGAAATACCAGGTCCTTGTATTAAATATAAAGTTGGGAAGTAAGGGTTTAATAGTAATTTTCAATTTACCTAACACCTATTTTTAAGCTTTTCCTTAACTTTTGAAAAAGCCAGGATTTTGTGTGGTACAGTTTTGTTACCCATTTAGAAAATGCTGTGCATCATCCTCAAAGGGAGAGAAAAAATTTAAAAGATCATTTTTTTAGTAATGATTACCATTCTTACTTGGAAATAAGAACTTGTTAAAAAAGTTACAAGAACTAGATATTCTGGAAGCCTTAGTATTAGTTTGCTGATAAACAGATAGGAAGTAAAAGATGAATCATGTGTGGTTATATGTTACTTGAATGCAGCATGAGTCACGGCTGCTACTCAAATGGGAATTCCCTTCCCTCTCTTGCCGTGTTTCTTACACAAGCCCTGGTATTTGTTTAACTGAGTATTGAAGCAGGGTGAGGAACTGCTGTAACTGGAAATTAACCTAACCAAAAACGTTTGTGTGCAACTGGATTAAACCCTTTATCTGTCTCATCACATTGCCACATTCAAGCTAATGCCAGCATTAAGGAGGGAATGGAAATGACCTGCTGGGAACACGAGGGAGTTTCAGACACTTCTGTACCAGCAATATGGGTTTCTGCTGCATTATGATGACTGCAAGGTGACAATCTCATTGGTAGTTGAGGAAATGATGTGACCCCTGGAGAGGAATAACTGTCATGAAAAAGAGTTGATGAAATTGAAAGCTTTATCTTGGTTTGATTGTGATTTTTGCCGTGGGCAGGCCACCAAATGCATCTTCCTGTGCACGGTTGCCTTGCTGCTCTTGTTTTAACGTGCTGAATTTCTTAAGTAGCGTGAAAACTCTTGCAGAGTATAGAGATAGAAAGCATGTTACCAGCATTAACCAACTAATGTAACACTTCAGGAAGTGGAAAGTAACTTCTCATAAATCAAAATATTACCACTGTTAAGCATGGCAGCTGCGGAAAGCAGTTTAAATAGGGATCATTGGACATTAATGATGTCCTCAAACTGCCTTCTGCAGCATTCGCTCTCTTTTGATCTCAGTTGCTTTTCTGTCTTTCCTACATAGCTGTGTTTTGTTCAGATCCCCTTGAGAAGTTTTATTTAAATACTAATATATAATATCTCTTTAAAAAGCCAGGTTGATAGTTGCATTATTTTCAGGTTTTTTAATTGCAATGGGACAGTCTTGCAGAGCTTTCTGGACAACTGGTGGGAAGTCAGGCTCAATGGATACATCCAACATATGTGTGTATACCTTTAGACCCATGTGAACTCTGAAGCCTACAACTTGAAATGGAAAAAAAGCCAACCCAACAACCAAAAGAATGCCAATAAATAAGGAAAAGAGAGCAATAGCAATGCGGAAGAAATATAGAGTAAATAGAAGTGACTGATGATACACAAGTGCCCTGGCAGATTCCTTACACTGCTGATTTGGAAAGTAAAGGCATGTTGGGTCTGAGCTGGCATTCAGAGCATAATTTAACTCTAGTGGAGAGATAATTAACATATAACACAGAAATAGAATTCTTCTTTCACTGTCCCAAGTGAAAAGTGTCATTTTAAACAGAGCTCCTGGGTAAAAGACATGTGTTTGCTTCATGTTCTCTTAAATGTATGAGATTTGATTTAATGACTATTAAACCCGAGAACTTTTGAATTTTTTTTTTTTTTTCCTGATAACAAAGAAACTCTTACTACACCAGAGGACAACAGGGGTCAAGACAAGTGAATACGTGGTGTTGCTGGGCTTGGCAAATAGGTGGATAATGCTGTCCTGCTGCAGTTTGCTGTGAATCAAGTCAGAACTAAAAAAGGAAAAGATGTGCTACTTGCTTTTTGGCTTGAGCAATAGGGCTGAGAAGAGACACAAAAGGAGTCCTGGTTTATTTCTTCTCTTAACGCATCTAAAACTAAATATGCAGTTATCTGACTCAAATGGAAAAGATTCTGTTCATTTAAAAATGTTTGTATTGGAAATGTAAAAGAACGGAGAACACAGAAATGGAATTTAGAATTATTACAGTTTCTCAAAGTCCTGTTTGCCCTTCCAAACTGTTGGATAGGCTTTTACATTACATTACTGTTGCCAAAACTATTGCAAGCACTATAAAGGCAAAACCAGATGATAAACTTGTAGCCATTGAAGTGCAGATGTGCAAGAGGCCAAATATATCATTAGATTTTCCTGTTTCTGAATTGAGAACTCTCCATCTGCTGGTGTGGGCTTGCCTGAGAAGCCAGGATGACTTGTACATGTACTGTGTCTCAGCCCAGAACCTGTGTCTAGTTTTCTTCACTTCCTCCATCTTAGAGACAGACTTCCTCACAGAAAGGCAAGTGTTGTCTTTAGGTTCATAATGAAGACATTACGGGTGGATTGCCATTTGAAAATGAATACAGCAAAGCTTGGAATAACATATAAGTATGCCTCAGTTTATCCAGTGCCTGGGTTAAGTTGATGAGCAAGACTTTTTAAGAATCATGGTGTTGCTGGAGCTGTGCTTTCAGCTGAAAGGAGAGTGCCGAACTGTGGGATCAGTTTGGCAAGTAGGAGTAGTAAGTAACATGGCCAGAATTTCAGCATAAGGAGAAAGCAGCTGCAGATATTTTTTTCTTTTTTTCTTTTTTTTCTTTTTTCTTTTTTTTCCTTTTTTTTTTTTCTTTTTCCTTTTTTTCCTCACCAAGTATTTGGAAACAATTGCACGTTTTAAGATGTGAGAAATTTGTAATGTTCAGGATACGAGAAGGGCCTTTTGAGGGTTTTGGTATGATGATACATCTGTGAGCCTTACTGATCAGAGTATGGGTAAATTACGATCTCCTGTGACAAATATAAGTGAAAGGAGCCTTCAAAAAGGGAGTTCCAACTGTGGTATCTCAGCAGTTGTCAGAATGGGTTACATTTTTTTGATGTCTGAAAACATCAAGGAGCTGTCAACAGGGGCATCCGTGGTAAGAAAAGCAAAGCAGCAGAATTTTTATTACCCATCAGCATAGGAATGTGTTGTGAACCTGTTGTGCACGTAAACAGTGGTCAGCAAAAATGGGCTTTGGGGTTTTCAGGGAGAAATGGCTACTTATGTAATGAGAAGTGGACACTAGAGAGAATGGAAAATCTGGCAGGCAAAATAGAGAGCACTGAGTGTTGAGAATGGTAGAAGATGGAGCCAGGGAGGGTAGCGTTTGCAAAGGCTGAGGAGGAAACAGGGAAGCATTTCCCTGTAATGTGCAATGGCGAATAAAATGTTTTTACTCAACTTGTGTTGGCAATATTTCTGAAAAGCATAATGGATGAAATCTGTGACATAACACAATTACTTTTATTCTCTTCTGGCCTTCCAAATAGTCACTTACTTGCTTCTCAGCCTTTCTTTCTTAGTCCCCTCATTCAGTTTGGGATGATTTTAGCTAGTAGTAAGCATTCTGTGTTGTCTTACTGAGAATTTTTGAAGTCTTCATTATAAAGGTGGCATTATGTGTGAAAGGGCTGAAAATCATCAGAACATGGTGATTTTCTTTCCTCTTTTTGTTTGTTTGTTTGTTTGTTTGTTTGGGTTTTTTGTTTGTTGTTGGTTGGTTGGTTGGTTTTTTCCTATATACTTTTCATAAACGTGTGTATATGCTCTTGCCATGAATCAGCAAATGCAGTCTCTCTTTGGGGCCCCTAAGGTTGAATGGTCCTTGTGCAAATATGTTCAAGAGAAATGCAGGAATATTTTAAAATGCTCTTTCTTACAGCTTTGAATTTTGTATGTTGAGAAGCTTCTCCTTTGTACATTTGTGGTCATAACTGCTTTTTCTCACAGTCAACTCCCAAGTCTGTTAAAGGCAGCACCAAGAAGGAGGGATCAAAAAGGAAGATCAACATGAGTGGGTACATCTTATTTAGCAGCGAGATGAGAGCTGTGATTAAAGCTCAGCACCCAGATTACTCCTTTGGAGAGCTCAGCAGGCTTGTAGGAACTGAATGGAGAAACTTGGAAGCGACAAAGAAAGCAGAGTATGAAGGTAAATGAAAGCTAAGATGCTAAACTCTTTTCTGCCTTTTTTTTTTTTTTTTCCCTTTCTCAATGCATATATTACTGTTACTCAGATGACAGGCTTAATAAAAGAAGATACTTATGTTTGTGTTCTGGACGTGCCTTAAAGGGAAGTTCATATTGAGAGATGACTGAAGAGGAGCAAAGAGCATGTTAAAGTCATGTAGCACACAACCGATAATTTAAATTACTTTGCCACAATACCTAAATGAACAAAGACCAAGAAAATGGGGACAAATTAGAAGTAAAGGGGCATGAGGCCCCTGGGCTGCAAGTCAGTTGGAAAAATGGTTTGTGAAAGTTTCCTTAAGGAGGACTGGGGGGAATTTTGGACAAGAAGCTCTTCAGAGCTGTAGCAGCAGGTAAGAAGGCTTACAGTGGAGTGGGAAAGCTGCTTTGATTAACAGTACTTAGAGTGCTAAAAAGCTCTGATAGATGAAAATCAAGGATACAGAATCTGTTACGATACTGTAAATAAAACCTATTGTTCAGTCTCAGTATTAATCAACTGTTGTAAGTGATTTTGTTGAGAGATTTCACATCCTGAGGTAAGCCTAGAAATATTTCATAGTCATGAGATAGTTGAGACCTTTCTCTTTTTCTTGTTTCCCCTCTCTTTCCCTGCTCTCTCTCCCTTCTTCGCTTCCCTACTCCCCTTTCCTCTCCTTCTGTCTTCCTCCTTTCTGATATTGGTCATAGTGTTTCAACTGTATTTGATTAAAATAAAATGCACTTGATCCTTAACAGCAGGCCCTTACCCAAGCAAAATACCTTGGCTTAACATCCATAGTTATTACTCTGGTTAATAATGTGTCAACACTTCCAATATAAACCCCATTTTTTTAAGCAACTGTTGCAAATTTATTGGCAGAAAATGCTGATTTGGATAGGAAAGTTTCAATGCCCTGGAAAGTTATTGCCCACTTAAGTTACAACTTGGGTTTGGTTGTTTTTTTTTTTTTAAATGAGGTTTGATAGGTTTTCTGCATCCTCGTAACTTAAAGGCAGCCAAACTAGAAGTTTGCATGCTACCACTTTCCACTCGCAGCCGCCTCAGTCCTCTCTGAGTTTGCAGTAGTACCTCTCTGCAATTCTGCAGAGTAACACGGCACCGCTCGGCTATGTGCAGGTTTTCTTTGCAAGTGCTGCAAAGGGAAATGGTAATCTTCCCTTGTGAAAGTGCGATGGCCTTTTTTCCTGTTGTAGTTTCCTTTTACACCCTTCTAGGTGCACATGGTGTCTTTTTATTGACAGATCCTTACAGCCTAATTCTCAAGCAGTAGGATGGCTAGCAGCAGGTCATCACTTCCCACCTTAAAGCAGCCTGAAGTCCTGCACTTCTGCAAGAAGAAGTAGCTGTAATGTAATGGTAGTAACAGCCTGTCCACCACGTTAATGATTGTTTCAGTTTTAATCCTCTTTCTCAAGTAAAATTTTCCAAAGCTTTTGGGTTTGGGGCTGCAGTTTCTCTAGCTTGGTGTCTGCCCAGAACTAGACTTGTATTTGTTTTTGAGGGATTGGGATGGGGTTACAAAGCAGCCAAACTGTGCTTACCATGAATGAAAGGAGAGAAACTCCTCACTGTGATGAGTCAAAATTCATATGCTCTCTAGTGTGGACCTGCAGCAGGGAACAGGCTTCGTTTGACTCCTCAGTAAAGAAGTGCCTTTCCATGTTCTGGTGAAAAGTAGCTTGCATTTTAGGTCTATTTTGACCCATTGGAAATTTCGTTTGGTACATGTGCAAGGTAATAGATCTTTTTTTTTTTTTTTTAGCAATAGTTGAGCAAAGAACAGGCTGCGTTGGAAATGCCTGTATGGCCGACTGCACTGTGCAAACTCCGCAAAATGAAACAAAATAATGCGTGGGATTGAGCTAAAGGCCTGTTTTAAGGAAAAGCTCTGTTCAAAGCCGAAGGTCTCCTTCCTGTCTCTTGAGATGTGTTGGAAATGTTGCTTGAATGACCTCCTGTCCTGGCCTGAATGATTTGTGTTTAGTCATGGCTGAACTTTTCAACACCTGCTGCAGTTCCCTTTGGCAGTGTTGTTTCATCTGTTAGTTCTGAGGCAGTCATGGCATGGATAGAGGCTAGGTAAAACTGTCCCTCATCAGGTCCTTCTTGAAAGCTTAGCACTCTGAAGTCTGATAAAGCTGAACACTTAACAGTATTTTCTCATTCATCAGAGTGTCTTCAGAACTTTTGCTTTTGTCTGATCATTTTTTTGCTCGCCAAATATAGGTGAGAGTCCGAACAGTTGCTTCATCTTTTCCCCAGATGCTTTCTCTGCTCTGAAGAGGATTATCTCATTTTTCTCCTTCAGGATCTACCTTTAAATGTCTTGTGTATTTTGTGCTCAATCATATACAAGATGCTTGGAGTAAATTTAGGAGTTTCTGTGCGTCGTCATCTCTTACTGAAATAGCAGAACTGAAAAGATGGAAGGAAATACCTTTGAAATTAAACTGGTCTTTCAGTGTATGGAAGTAGTGCTAGAAGCTGCACAAACAGATTCTACAGAAGACAAATGTGTGATAGACATTTCAGTCTTATACTAGAGAAAATGAGTAACGTTGGCAGGATGCATAGCTTAATCTCCTTGATGAACTTCTTCTTAGCCTTTGTTTGACAGAGGACTTTGCTGTTGTAGTGGCAGTTTTCATCTTTCACCAACTGCAAGAGAACTTCTAGCCTGTGTTCCCTGTTGTTAAAATTTGCTGGAGATGTATGCTGCATTCATTTATTCTTTGTTGTTCCTCATTGCGTCAGTCAGATACAATGTTCAGAGTAAAGAAATCGCCAGTTTGCATGCCCCTGAAGCACCTTGAGTGGACATTCAGTATATTCCCTTTTTTTGTTTGCTTGAGTTGTTTTGTTTTGGTTTTTGTTTTTTTTTCTTTTTTCTTCCCATGACCCTTTGCCCCTCCCTTAATATAAAATTGTCCTCTGGTCAGATTCCCCTGCAGTAGATCTTCTGTTCTTGCAGTCACAGTGAGAAACTTGATTGAGATAATGACCAGATTCATCGTACAAAGGACACACATGACCTCCAGTGAGCAGCACAATGTGAGTTAGACATCTTCAGAAAAAAAAATAAAAAAATTAATAATAGCTCAAAGGGGACCAAATTGGGAAAATGACAGAATAAGGCAGATAAAAGTATTTTTGGTTCATCAAACTGCTGCTTGTTACGTTCCACACACTAAGGACTTCTCTACACTTGGGAAACTTTGCAAATGCTTCCCAACTTTGCCACTACTCTTTTCAGCTGCATCAGTAGTAAAATACATGGGGAGCCCAACAATAAACAGGCCACCGGCTGGCTCTGCTATTTGCATTTTACTTTAGTCCACATCTGGTAGACATGGTGCTTAAAATTCCTGCAGTGGCCGGTAGCTGATCTACACGAGAGCTGCTGGCGTTGGCTGCAACTGGTTTAGCTGAGACAGTGGTGTCAAAGGGGGGAATGTTTTGCCATGTTTTCCTTGTGCGGACCGAGCCTAGTGCTGGACTGCTGCTTCATGTTGGTAACACTGGTGTTATAATCAAATTTGTTCTTTGACTTTTAAATTTTTTTTTTTTTTTAATTTTTTT
>JAAGNO010014196.1:0-16884 GCA_033439905.1 Ceryle rudis | reverse complement strand
GATGAGACACTGATGGAATCAGGGTCTCTTCCAGTTGTGTGAATATGGAAACAAGCTGGTGGGGGACGAAAGGCATCCCCTGGCCTAATTTCCTTCTTTTAGCTTCTATAGCTGGGGAAGCCTTTGGAGAAATGAGGCACGAAGCCTAAAACTGCCCCATACAAATCTATGGATGGTTCACTGCTTGCTGTAGTAATTTGGAGAGCTTAAGCTAAAGACAAAGGATTTTTATTTTTAATTTTTTTTCTTTTTTTTTTTTTTTTTAGAAAGAGATAAAACTTTGTGGAATATTTTTCATGAAAGGTTCTCTAAAAGTCGTAGCTGCAGCCACATGAAATCAATTCATATGCTGTATAAAAAGATTCATCTGTTCTACTTTATATTTGACTAAACTATGCCAGTGTTTGACTAGTCCTTTTTAATGAACAGATAATATTTTGAAATTCTGGGTTACAAAACAGAACTGAAAATCTAAAATACTTTTACAGAGCGGGCAGCTAAAGTTGCTGAGCAGCAGGAGAGAGAGCGAGCAGCACAGCAGCAGAATTCCTCCCCCCGGGCAGGCACTCCTGTCGGGGCTCTTATGGGGGTGGTGCCGCCACCAACACCAATGGGAATGCTCAATCAGCAGTTGACACCCGTTGCAGGTAAAACGTAGGAGCTATGACCATTTTTTCCTCATCCACTATATCAACCCCCTTCATAACTCTGAACACTCTCTTGGGTCACTTTGTTCTTACGGAAGGAAAAGCTCAACCTCTTCAGTCTTTCTTCATAATGAATACACATAACTGCAGCGGTAGCCTGTTAGTCCCACATTACTTGCTCCAGTAGTCAGTAGCCTGTTGAAAATGGAGGGAAAAAGGGTCCTCCCTGTGCAGGAGTCCTGTTCCGTTTGTGTGCAGTCATGTTTATTCATTCTGCTCTTCAGAGTTCATGTTTAGCCCTGCTGTGGTGGCAGGAGGGGAGAGAGCTACTCTTTCAGTGCATGCAGCATCAGTGGAAGTGGCAAAGTAGGTGGCATTTTTTTTATTATTATTATTTTATTTGTTTTTTATTGTCAGGAAGGTGAGAGGCAAACTAATTCCAAAGCAGATTTTAAATCCAAGCAAAAGCTTTACAGGATTGCTGATTAGACACTGGTAAGCAGAGCAGACTAGCATCTAGAGCCATTGCAGAAACAAAGACGAAATGTCAGCATTGCTTTATCATTAGGTTTATCTGGTGATTTTTCAGAACAGAACTGAGCTTGAAGAATTCTTTCACCAGATCCCTGTTGCTGGGTGTTGTGCTTGTTACCAGTTGTAATCTAGCTTGAGTTCATAGGGAGTATGCTCAGAGTAAGTATTGTTGGGATCAGATCTGAAGAGAGTGTAGTCCACTGGAGATTCTTGTGTGGGAATAAGCCATACATCAGGGAGAAAATGAATTAGGTATGACCTGATATGTTATTTTCCTTCCCCTATTTCTAATTAAAATAATTAGATCACTTCAGTCAAGGTCAAAATAGTGCCAAATATGTAAAAATGAGCATCTGGAGAGGTTTTTGGTTGAGTTTTGGGTTTTTTTTTTTTTTGATTTTCCATTAAGGCATTCCAATGACTCCATTTACTCTTGTCATTTTTCTTTTTCTTTCTCCTCTCACAGACAGTGGCCATATTTAGAGCTCACAGCCTGAAGCATTTTTCATCACAGTCTCTAAATCCCTTTTCAGTAGATAGGCTGCATGGATATTTAAACTGAAGGCACATTCCTTATTTGTTTCACGGTCTCCAGATTACAAAGCATTGGTTTACGCTGGATTGCATTTTTCTTTTATTTATTTTCACGTTGTTCTTGATAATTTTCCTCTGAATTGTTTGCAGTTGGTGTGTGTTTGCGTGTGCGAACACATATCTGTACATATATTAAGAAATAGAAAGAAAAAAAAAAAAGGGGGAGTTCTCCAGTGTTGGTCTCTTTTGTGAGTAGCCTTCTTCAGTCTAGAACATGTAGAAATGTCATCCTCTTGTGGTGGCTTTTTCTTGGTTTGGTTCTTGTTTTTCTGGCATTAAGTCACTTTTCCAGTTTTCTGAAGGTAGATGTTGATGGGCAGTAATAATTCCTATGAACGCTTTCCTAAAACTTGTTCAGAAAAGTTCATTCTGCAGACTACACGTGCTAACTTCCTGTGGCAGCCTTCTCAAAAGCAAACCTGTATTTAAGACCATCGTCTTATTCAAGTGGTTTGACATTTAAGTCTCTTCACTTTGGCATCGTGAAATACTTCCTTAAAGTTGATGATCAAGTGGCTCTATTTAAAAGTCTCTATTTTTGTGGCCCATTTGAAAAACAATCTTTCATCTTTTGGTTTCCACAAGTCGTACTTAGAAGTATCTTATTCTGTTGAGACCTCTTTCACATCCTCCTCCATCGTTCAATTGCTTCTTTCTAGTTCAGAGAACTTCATCACAGAATTTCATAGGACTTCTTTTTGGCCCATGGGTCCAAGAAATCTGGATGCCTTCTGAGATGCATTTCTCTTAGCGCACAGCTTTCTAGTTTCTCGTAAATTTAGGCATTACAAAAGTTTATTTAATCTTAAGTTGTTACAGTAAAAAGTGGGAGAATAAGTAATTTGAAAGACATCGTAAATCACAGTTGTGGGAGCTGGAAATAGTTTGCCCATGGTTACTAGTTACTGGTTAAAATCCAAGTGGTAACTCATACATACAGTATGAAAGTGGCTGCTCTTAGCCTTGTGATGAGCTACAAGAACTGATTTCTCATGGACATTTGATGACAACCGTAATAATAGAGCCAGTTGTTGAGTATTTTATTTGGAGATGTAAAAATTAGCTTTCCTGAATGATAAATATGGGGTTGTTTCATTGGAGCTTTCTTGCTTTATTTGTTTTAAAGCTTCAGAAGCATATGTAAATTCATTGACATTGTGATTCTAGCTTGGGGTGCATTGCAAGTACCAGGCAGTAGCTCCAGGGATGCTTTTGTTTTTCTTCCTTTACTTTTTCCATTAGAAATATGGATTTCACTATGTTAATGAAGAGGTACAGATGAGCTTGCAGATATTTGAAATAGGTACCTAGGACCTGTTTAATAAGTGTCAGTCTAGCTGTCCTGTGGAAAAACAAAGGTTTGAAGGAGGTTGGTTCTTTATTTTCTTGTTGTTTGCTCCATGTAAAGCTTTTGAAATTTCTTTTTTTTTCACCTTTGTAACTCCTCCTGAGGAAGCACCCAGTGTAGCTGGTGTTTTGCAGTTGCTCTATCTGTTTTGATCCTGAGCTCATGACAGCTCTGTTTTCAGACAGAGCTGGTATGAGTTTTCAGCCAGTCTTATTCCAGAAATTCCCGTTTTGAAAGTTTCTTCTGTGAGTTACTGGTAGTGTGGCAAAGACTCAGTAGACTATAAAAGCCCCAGCAGTTTTGCATTTCTAAAATTACCTCATCTCTCTACACCTGCTTCTGTCCTCTGTCATCTTTCCATTGTCTTTCCATCCCCTTTCCTTGGTTACCTGACAATACATCCAGGTACATTAAAAATCCTAAAATACAGGCGAGGGACAAGCAAGTTAACGTTCCAGGACCTAGTAAACATAGTGCAGTTAATATTGTGTAGGTTCACCTCATGGATAACAGCAAACTTGAGCCAAAACCAGAATAAGCTCTAAACTGTCTTCCCTCACACACAGAAAACTAAAGTTAGGAACAGCAGCACAATACCATCGTTGTCGTATCATTGATTTTCCTTTAAAGACACCTTGGAAATGTTGTCAGTAAAATTCTGTGAGGGACTGCGGGTGGTCCTTGTAAGTCCTTCAGTCTTCTGCTGTGAGTGTAAGTCACTGCAGCCCAGCACAACCAGTGCTGTCAGGTTTAAAATTTGAGTTACTTCCTTAGTTTAGAGTTGTTCTAATAAAAATCACCCCTGACACTGCTGTTGGTTTTAAGTTTGCAAATGTCATAGGGCTTCTGTGTGTTAATTCTGCATACGCACTGCAGAAAAATGTGGAGGTTTTTCTTTCTGTTCCAGTTGGGTTTGGTTTCCAAGCTAGCCCACGTAGCAGGGCTGTATGTGGAGCGTGTGTAGTTAGTGTCGTGTTCGTAAGCTGTATGCAGATGGCAGAGCTTTAAGCTGTATTAAATTTGCTTGCGTTAGTAACATTTAATTGTGGCTGAGTTTATTCCTTGTGTTAACATATCTGAATATTCAGCATTTATTGCCCCACGAGGAAGATACAAATGCACTAAATACTAATTCATCAAAAATACAGTGTTTCATATTTATAACTTATTTTTTTAATTTTTATTCATTTTTGCAAGATACTAATTGTAGTATCGTCTTGCTGTACTAAAGGTGCTTTTCTTAATTGTTTTTTTAATTATTTTTTTTTCTTTGTGGATAGTGCATGTCTTACTGTGTAGATCATATTGCATGTTATTGATGCATGTTTGAAATTTGTTGTGTCCTTCAAGGCATGATAAGTGGCTATCCACCGGTGCTGCCACCTTTGCAGGGCCCAGTTGATGGCATTGTTAGCATGGGCAGCATGCAGCCACTTCACCCAGGGGTGCCCCCACCCCACCAACTTCCGCCAGGTATGCCAGGCATCCCAGGCATCCCACCACCCGGTAAGAATGTCATCCTCATTCGCTCCTTATTTCATTTTCATGTACTTGCCATTTAACCTGTTGTTACAGAAATTAATGCAGCTTCTTTTGGTCATAGCTTTTGTTTCTGAACATTGGAGGTTTGGTGAGCTGCAGTGCATACAAAGCACTGCTGAATATATGAGGTATATGCAAACTGTTGACAGAACAGCATGTCCAGTAAACCGACAGGAAAAGGTTACTGGAGAAGCGTCACACTGCTCCAGCAGTAGTTTTTGCTCTGGACAAAAAATTGACAATTGTTCTTGAGTTTATCAGAGGTCTGAAAAGCTGAAATCAGCCCATTCGTATCCTTATGTTATTTAAACGGTGTTCTTCCACTCTTCTTTTTCTTATTTAAAGTGGAATTCTAAATGAAATTTATTGCTCTCGTGCCTTACTGAACTCTTTTTCAGTACATTAATATTTATCAGTTGTCAGACTGCACTTAAATGAATCTGATCGTGCAAGACCCCTTGGCCACTGAGGCACTGACAATGGCTTATTGTAAAACAGAGTTCAGATTAAACCTTGTTGATAGAACAGTAACTGGAGACAGCGAGGTGAGCTCCATATACTGGTGGCCAAATTTTGAACTGATTTTTCGAGAGCACATCTACTACACATTTGCTATTTTTTTTCCACAGCGATGAAAAGTGAGGTGGAATGAAACACAAATATTTTTCCAGTGTTAATGCCATTAACATGTCCCCATTATGGGGAAAAAGGTTCATCTGCCCTCTGATTCTGTTTTCTGATGATTCTTTCATTTTTTATCTCTGATAACTCATGTGCCTGTTTAAATGATGTGCATCCCATATGTTCAGCAGTTAGACAAGCTGTGGACAGAAGTGGTCTCATTTGCCTCCCCCTACCCCACTTGCAACTGTGTTTCAAAGAAGCCCTGTTAAGACTTTATCTGTATGTAAATTATTTTGTATTACTTTATTTGCCTTTTTTTTTTTTTTAACAAAACCCACCAGCATTAGGTGTGCAGTTTGCAGCTTCGCTGGCATGTAAGATTCACCATGTTACATAGAGGGAGCAGGAAAACAGCTGTGTCTGTGAGCCTGTCCCTGCCTCACCAAGGCAATGGCACTTAGCACATGTCAGCAATGTACATATGTTTGGAAGGTGAATCCAGGACAAGGCATTTAACTGAAGAGTTTCTCCTGCTGGAGAAGTGGGCTGTATGTATGGTGTATAAAACTGAGAGGATATGGGGCAGGGAAAAAGCAATGTCTGGGAATGGAGGACCACACATGAAGTGGTGCTAAATTGGACTGGGTTGGCTAAGGGTGAGGCTATGCTCTGATGCTGGAAAGGTGAGGGTACCCACCTCCAGACCACTTTTCTTTTTTTTTGTTTTTGTTTTTTTGTTTTTTTTTTAAAAAAACCAAAGTGCCATATTCCTCAACTTGTATTAGCAACATTTTCCAAACTTCTGACTTGCTGTTAGTAACGAAGCGTTTAAAATGGGGGTCATGATCATATGGAAAATGCATTTGAAATATGCTTCAGTGTGCAAAATGCAGTGACACATCTTTTGATCACTGATACAGAAATCTGCATGCAAATTAAACCCTCAGGAAGAACATATCTAGTCTGCTGCTTTTCCAGTGAATGACTATGAGAAGTGGCACAATCAGGAAGCAAAGCAGCAGCACTCATAACTCATTTTTTCTGACTGTATGTAATACATGGGGAACTGCATGACTCGCAGTTAGATTGATAACTTTTTGTATGCAAGACTGACATGGGTGTTTTCTGCTGCACTCTGTGCAATAGGGAAAAGCCTCAGTATGGTTGAGAAAAACAACAGGTCTTTATTTTTTTAATTATTATTTCAGATGCTCATCAGTCTCATATATAAGACTATTTAAGCTTAACTTGCAAATTGTGTTTTATATTAGTGAGATCTACAAAATTTGCGCAATGGCTTAGACTTTCTCCTGCTGTAAATTTTTTATTTTATACTCAGTATTTCATAAAGCTGAACACAAGGAAATGATAAATATTACTAAAACAAATCAGCATTTCCTTTCTTAAAGGATTCCAGGAAGATCCTGTCAAGCCAAAGGCATATATTATAAACAAAAAGATTTCATCAGGCAATCACGAAGTAACATCAACAAAACCTGAAAACAAAAAATTGTTCACTTTGCATTGCTTTAAATTAATTTAACAGACCACGGATCGATGTTTGGTAGTTGTCATGTTGGCTTTTTTTTTTTTTAAGTCATTCAGAAGCTTCTAAAGTGGTTTTATATTGGGGGAGAGGGGGATATTTGAATGTTGCACATCTGCTTAAAGTAACTGCGAGCAATTATATCAAAGTATAAATTCTTACTATAGAAGACCGAAGAGGTATTTGTCACTGCTCTGAAATAAGACTAATTTTTTGTGTGTTTTGGAATATAGGTGTTATAGGCCAAAATGTGTCCCCCATGGTAGGCACTCCAGCACCAGGAGCAAGTCCTTTTGGACAGCAGGTGAGTCATTTTTGCATTATTATGGGGCTCTAAGGCTCCAAATTGGCATTTGAGCAACATATCAGTTAAGACACGTTGGGATTCGCATAGACTCCCCCAGGGTGAACATAAACCAAATGTACACCGACGTATTTAGAACCAGTTAATATGTCTGTATCTGTTGGTTGAATTGCTGTTAGATTAGACTAATTAGGTTCTTCTCAGTGAGATAACTTCTGCAGTGTAAGCAACAGTGTTTTGGTTTGTTTTCCTTCTACTGAACTAAGACAGGTCATTTCTTCACACTGTTAAACTGCCAATAATTTAGGTTTTGCATGCTTGGGTGATGGAGAGAGGACACTGTCCACTTGCTCAGCTTGTTAATGAATGGATAAAACTTCTGTTTGCCCCCATATTTCACAGCGAGATGAAGCAGATGTTCATCAGCAGTTCAGAATTTGTGCGTTTGGGTAACAGTGATGATCAGATGTTCTTTCTTGGTGATTAATACAGATGAAGTGTTCAGCACACTTCCTATGTTATTGACTAAATTTTTCTATCATCAATAGAAATGTGATTTGGCTAGAGGCTGTAAATAAAACTAGCAGTTGAATGAGAAAGTAATAAAGTGTATATGTTGTGACATTGAGTTACCCCAGACCACAGGATGTCTGTGCTAAGAGTTCTCAGTACTGCTACTTAATCCCAGTGGAGGGAATTGTGTGTAACTGTGAAAATTTTTTTATTATTTATTTTGGTTTTTTGTTTGTTTGTTTGTTTGTTTTTTGCCTGACAGCAGTTAGCACTTACTTTGTGAAAGTATCTCAGGTGTCCAAGGATGAGGGTCAATTTGATGTTTTCGATATCAACCGTGCACTTCACAGACCACATGGTTTCTGATCAAATTAGAGAAAGCATGAAATAAAAAGGAAGCAAAAGAAGTAATTAAGATGAATAGGAGAGAGGCAAAATAGTGATCGTAATCAGACTATGCTTACATAGATTAGAAATATGAACAATCTTGTCTGTTAAATGTGAATATGTTTTGTTTGTGCTTCCTCTCTCTGTGCATCGCGGTGATGCCAATAGATAGCCCTGGCTGAAGCACGTGAGAAATTCTCCAGGAAGATTTTCTTAAAGCCTTTGTTCATAGCCTGTTTTGAAGCTCTGTTGTATGAGGATGACCTTACGCACAGATGTGAAGCAGTTTCCCTGCAGCTCTCCAAAATGTGATGTCTCTCTTACTTTATCATTGCAGATAGGAATCCTTGGCCCGCCGGGACAGCAGGCACCCCCTCCATATCCCGGCCAGAGCCCAGCAAGTCAGCCAGTCATGCAGCAGCCCACAACTCCCATGTTCGTCTCCCCTCCACCAAAGACACAGAGGCTTCTCCATTCTGAAGCCTATCTGAAATATATTGAGGGGCTTAGTGCTGAATCAAATAGTATTAGCAAGTGGGACCAGACCCTTGCAGGTAAGGCTTGTGATACTGAGCAGGATATTTCCAGACAGAACGTGCTTCTTCATAACCATTAATACTTTTTGCTTTTATAGAAAATGCTAAATAAATCTGCTGCTTACTTAATGTGATGTATGCATGCAAATAATTGTTAAAAGCAAATCAACAGACTGGGAGATATGTATGTTATTAGCAGGCTGATTCCATCAATGTTGTATAAATCTAAGAGTATGGGCTGAAATACTAGAAGTAAAAGGTATACTCTAGAATTATATTTGCCTTTTTCTAGAAAAAAAAAAATGTGGTGATTACCAAAGCCAGTAGATAACTGGACCATTTCTTGACCTTCCAGCAAGAAGACGAGATGTCCACTTATCAAAAGAACAAGAGAGCCGTCTCCCTTCACACTGGTTGAAAAGTAAAGGGGCTCATACCACAATGGCCGATGCATTATGGCGTCTGCGAGACTTGATGCTGCGAGACACCCTTAATATCCGTCAGGCATACAACATAGAAAATGTTTAGTCTCATAATTGCTTCTTTCTTTGATACCGGCATATAAGGAGTTTTGTGGAACAATAGCTGTTTTAGTTACTGGGTGGGAAGAGATAACCAACAATAATTTGTATTGCATTTTACTGTACATTGCAAGACCATTTTTATATAAGGACACTTTTAATAAGCATATTTCACTTTTTGTTATATTAAGTTGACTTTATCAAATACACAGATTTTTGCATATGTTTCCTTTGTTTGAAAGGCGATTTCATAATTGGTTATGTGTAGTCAAAGATTCATCTTTCTTATACTTTATTGCTGAGAATCTGATGCCATTGTTTTTATATAAAAGAAGAAAAAAGAAAACAAAGTATTTACAGATTGATACAGTGGAATGTGAAATTAGTCATAGTTTACATCTTAGAAGAATGTGTGTACATGTGCTTTTGTGTGCAGCCAGTTCTGGCAGAAATCTTGCTTGGATGGGAACAGGGAGTGTCTCTTTAGAAGAAGCTAAAGGTAAGATGTGTATTGACACTAGGGAAAAAAATGACATTTCAAGTCAATACTGAGGCAGCTGAGTGAGGCACAGCAATCATGGAAGTGCTGTTGTGGACGGGACAAGGGTGTCTTGACTGCTAATGTTGTCCAGTCCTGTCCAGTTATTTAATTGTGTAGACGAGGCCATTGTGCTCCTAAATCAGTAACAGAATACATGTGCTGTCTTGCCCTTAGAAGGGGAAATGTTTCATCTACTGTGACCTGCTTTGGGGCTTCTGCGTTGTCCCTAACACCGAGCAGTGGGAAGGGGAAGCTTCCTCCCTAAGCAGTCTGTCTGCATGTGGGAGAGGCATGCAGAACTTCAAACCAGTTCAGGTCTGGGAAGGTAAGTCAGAGGAGAAGGGAAATTGAATTGCTTTATTAGTGAAGTAATGTGGTGTTTTAAAATTCACACGTACTCTGTTAATGATTGGGCATGGGAAAACATTTTTGTATGCTTTCTTTAAGTGTATCGATTCTTCTTAGTGAAAGGTTTGCAACACAAAATTTGAGGGAAATTTGACACGTAACTTTAAAGTAAAATACTACTGTATGGTATGTGTAGGTTCAGCATACCTAGTACGCTGAAGAAATAGAATACTTTCATTGCAGTCTTCAGAGGGTTTGAGGGTTGGTTTGGTTTTTTTTCCTCTTTTTTTAGCTAAGTACAGTAGGTACAGACTCTTTCCAAATTTCAAGGTCGTGACTGCCTTCTGCTAAAGACTTACCTATCCTTGTAACTAACCAGCCTTTTGAACTGTAAAGTTGTTTGTTTAAAGCTAAATCATTTCATGGAATTACTTTTAGAAAAAGAATTAATACTTTTGGATTGCATTAAGTAACTGGAAAAGCTATATTAATTTGAAAAAATTGTTGGCAGGAATGTGGTCACTGCAGCTCAGTCCAAAAGAACTCCTTTACTGATACTCTTCATGTTACTATGAGATGTTCATCATGTGGAAATGTTTTTTAGAGTCTAATAGAACAGAACATTTTTATTTGAGTACATTTGGCAGAAGGTTAAATATTTTTCTTCAAATACTGATTATCTTGGGTTCTGTTTTGCTGATGCAATTTAATACTGATGAGGGAAGTGACATGTGCAAGTATAAACTGTTATTTAATTTTACGGCTAATTCCTTTCCCTCTCCTATTGCAATCCTCCCGTCATTGTGCAGAAAACCATATAATTACAGATAGGCACTTAAGGACAGTTTAGGTCAAATGTGCAATGGATGTGAAGGAAATGGATCTAAGTAATGTATAGGAAAATTACATTTTTGAACTCTGCAAGTAGCACACCTGTGGTACAGAAATTCTTTACTGGCCTTTGTAAATGACCAAGTTTATTTAATAAAGTAGAAACTGAATAGTCTTAGACCACCCCCATATATACGGTATCATCTTAAAATGTGTTTAAATTACCACAGGTTTTGCAATTTTTAGCCACAAAGATGGGACGTTGAAGCGAATCAGGCAGCAAATCCTAGTTTTTTGAGTATTTGGAACTATCATGGATTGTACTAATACACCACCAGATTCTCCGACTTCTCAGCATTAACAAAAATTACACCAAAGAACCTGGGATGGATTTTAGTTAAGTTATTGTTATATTTATTTTCTTTTGAGGACTGGATGGGACTCCCTTTGGAGCCTGTATAACTCAGAAGTTTAATTTATCTGAAGGTCAGTGATGAGCAGACTTGCAGCACTGTCTCTCTCCTGCCCGAGCAGCTGAAACCCCATTTTCACTGCTCTTTCCGGCCCAGGAGCAAGAGATTGGAAGTGCAAAGGAAACCTGGGTCCTCCCGCAAGGCAGTGCAGAGCACTACCGCTAAGCCACTGGGCTGGCCCTAATCAATTTATTTTAAGTTTTGTTTATTTATTTCAAAATCATGTCTCTGTATATTGGAGGCATTTCAGTCAATTGCAGTAAAATTTAGGGTATAATGGCTACAGTCTAGAATTCAAAACCAGCAAAAGAAACTGTTTTCTGACTCTGGTTTAAAAAAAAAAAAAAAAAGAAAAAAAAAAAGAAGAGCTGTCTGTCTTTCTCTTTCTTTGTGGGTGTTTGAAACCCGCATTTGTTTTCCACTGCCGTTCATTGTACTGGCGTAAACAAAACTTTCGTATTAAAATAAAAGATGTATGGGAAATGGTTGGCTTCTGTGAGAGTGGAAAATAGATTAATCTAGGACCGGTATTTTCATAAACCAGTTGGCAACAGCTAATAATCACGTGTTCTATTTCTCAGTCCTTCCCTTCCATCAGAAAATTTACTGTTTGTGTAAAAATTCCAAAACGTTGATGCTGGTGACTTTTTTTTTTTTTCTCAGCGTATGTTTTTGGACCTGGTTAATCCATGCTTGGCTTTTCATTAGATCTTGTACTCCTGAAGGTTAAGCTACTAACCAGGGTTATAAGATGTATGTACCATCACTTTGTTTACCTGAGTCTTTTTAATTTGAATAAAAATAGTTTGCAAAGTGTTTTGGATTAACCAGGTTTGAGTGTCCCATCAAGACGTGTGTTAGGATTTTATTTCAAGTAATTCTGACTGTTGCTGATACAGATTTTATCACGTTCTTGGTACGTGCGTGCTTGTGTGGGGGTAAAGAATCCTTTTTATATTGTCCTGTGTATTGCAAGCTGTGCCTGGTAGGTGCTAAGACCAGTGATGCTGAAAAATATGGTTGAAATTCAGCCATAAGAAGCATGAACAGTAAACCTTGAAAAATATGTGACATACTGGGAACAAGCTGAGTGGACGTGATAAGATTCAGTCAGTCCCAACTGTTGTCCCCAAATGAATTGCTTTGAAAATAAACAGCAAGCCTTAATTTCATACTGGAAGCTAACCTGGTTGAGGACTCTCTTTTATGTAGCTGTATAATAAAGGAAATTAGAACAGTAATATGGAAAACAAATTAAAAACCAGAATAGAAATTTTCTTTAATACCAGAAATGGCTAGAAAATATAAGTAGTATCAACCTCTCGAGATTCAAGGTGCCTCTGACATAAAATTTAAAAGAGCTATTTAAACTACCCAACAGAGAACATTAATTTAATTAACATGCATTCATGTCTTGGACCTGGGAGATAACTGCTGCCTGTCACGCAGCAGGCTGCCCGCTTTACAGAACTTCCATCTTTCTAAAACATGATGGTGGATGGTGCCGTTGCACAGAGGAGAACAACTCTAATCATCCTCCACATCTTGTTTGCTCAGTCTGAGGTACTGAGGATCATTCATAGATGTACGTAACCTCCTTTTGACTGCACATGCACTACATGGGAGTGGTGCTTCAGAATGTCTGGGTGCTTTGGACACTAAGAGATGGGATCTGATTCATTGATGTATGTGAAATTTTCCAATTAATAATAAACATCATATTCTTTTTGCTTAATGCATTTTCCAGCAAGTCTTAATTCAGCCATCATACAAAGAAATCAAAGGACAGCTGCTGCAGTGCAGTAGGGTCTGGTGATCCTGGCTAAAAGAGATTCCCTGTCCTGTCAGGCCTCAGAAACAGTGGTCTTCTATAATCAGTCCTTCCTGTGCCAAGAGGGATTGGAAATCCAGTGCAGAAGTCTGACCCTGCAGATGTTCATCTGTTAAAGGAGGCAGAAGGAGAGACACGGAAAGAAATGGAGAAGAATGCACTGAATTGCCCAGCAGAAACAGTAACTGGTGTGGCTCAGCTCAAGTTAAGCTAAGCGTGGCGAAAGCCTTGGACAAAAATGCTGAAGGATGGTCAATCCCTTGTGAAGTCTGTGCAGCTGTCTGTACAGGGAGTACCCAAATTCAGTTTCCATTGGATTATTTTTTATTGGATTATATTTTGGGAGGACTATAACTGAAGCACCAACATCCAGCAACAGCTTAAGGAAACTCCTCAGAACTGGCAGTGCCTCAACAGCACTTCACATGAAAAGCTGTGTTCCTGCCTCACTCCCACAGTGCAGAACAGCAGCAGCCATGTGTTCCCAGTGCTGGCCTGAGCTCGGAGACAAAGGAACGTTCTTGATTCCTCCCCAGCGCCCACCACCACAGTGGACAGATGTGGGGAAACTGGAGGATGTCAAGGAAATGGGGAGATGAGAGCCAGAAAGAAGATGTGAGAGAGATTGCTGGGTAAGGCAAAGGGCTCAGAACTACGAGTTTGCTGGGATAAAACAGAAACCAGGTGAAGACCTTGGCTGTTGAAAACAGAGTGTAGATTAAAACTGATACTAATCCCTGGGTGAGCTCAGTACTGGAATGGGCTGGGCACGGGACCCTTCCAGCTGTGCTTGTTTCCAGCGTTATAGACTGGCCAAATGAAAAATGCCAAAGGATCAGCACTAGAAAAAACACCGTGGAATGAAGAATTCAGATTTCTAATGTCAAGCTTTGTCTTCTATCAAAAAAGATCTGTGGTGCCTGAAAGGGTACGGTGCCAACTTGGAGAAGGATTTAATTCCTGTTCTGGTGACAAAGACCAGTGCCACAGAACTCCATGACACCCAGCTTGTTGTGAGCAGCTCTGGCCTGTCTTGCTTTCTGTTTACCTTGCTGGAGACACCCAAGATACCTTCCAGGAACACCTGGCTGCAAAAGGGGAACAGTGCTGCAAAATAAGCAGAACTCTGAAGTGAAAACTTGGACGTGACTCAGTGATGTCTGTGAAACACGCTGCTGCTGTTACAGAAGTGCCTAAAGGAAGCCCCAGGAAATTTTCACACCAGGCTGTGGAGAAGTAACTTGGGTGCAGGGCTTGCTCTTAAAAAAGCTAAAGATACTGAAAAATGTTTGTTCTATGGAAACCAAGCACAAGACAGTTCCAAAAGGCTCAAGAAGTGAAGGCAGATGGAGCTAAAGCTCAGTAATTTTCCAAGTCTGGCTTTTTATCAATGCTTTGTTTTTTAATGCATTGCTACAGTCAGGATTTACTTCAGTACGATGATCTCTGACTGCAAAAAGAAGCTAGTGCATGAGGTTTTGAACTTGGGCTGTTCCTTGGAACAAAGTCAAAACTAGGTTCTTAGTAATTCCGAAATAGAAGTTTTCTTCATGTAATTAATTTGCTGTCCAGTCAAAATACGTGGCAGCATGGTCACCACATCAGACTTTTTTCCCCAAAGCCCTCATTGTTAGAGTAGCAACAACGGGTACGGCAGCACTTGCAGGCAGTGGAGCCTCGCTGCACGGATGACTTTCCAAACAGTGTGGGCTGAGTAAACACCGAGCAGTAAGTCTGTCCCCTTTCTAGCTAGTTAAAATGATGCCACATTGCAAAGGAAACAAATCAGATGCCAGAGGAGTTTGTCAGCGAAAAGGAAACGAACTGTAAGTCACTATTTCCATTGTGCTGAGATACAATGTATACAGTATGTAACATTTCTTTTTTGGTTTTATCACATGAATGGGGTCTCATCAGCAAAGAAAAGCAGTAGTCAGACTCTATTTAATCAGTTTATTTAAAAGTACTAAGCAAGCGTTAAATAACTGGCAGAAGTGCAAACACAATGAACTTTATTGTATTTGGTTTAAATACAAAATATTAAAGATAGGAAATCGATGGGAGAAGAATAAAACTGTCAAAACCATCTGAAAGTGTATTCCCCAAACTTGCAGATTACAGTTCATCTTGCAGAGACAAACTCTTCTCTTGCCATGGCCGCGGCAGTAAAGCTTCTTCAGCATTAATACAGCTGAACCATTCAGGACCTTCCCCTTGAAACGTTTCAGCTAAAATTCTTTTTTTTCCATCCTTGCCTCATACTGTCTTTCAGATCGTTTCCTACGGTAAACATCATCTGCCAGAAAAAGATTTTTTTTTTTTTTATATTAGCATTTTCCAAGTGCAAGATAGTATTAAATGTATGACATCTGTCATCGCTTTTAAAACTTTTCAATCCATTTTTCTCTTGCAGACAGTGACTGACAGGCAACTAAAAATTCAAGCCAACACAAATCCTTATTACCCTTAAAAATAGCTCAAGTTCTTCCCATCAGTCCCAGTGAAATGTTTTTATAGGAAAACTAAGTTTCCAGTCTGACACAGTCATTTCTTGTCTACTTTCCCATGAGGGTATTTAGAAATACAAGTGCCCAAACTAGTTGAAGCCAAATGAAATTAAATTGTAGGCACAAAGTCAATGCCCGAGGACTTGCCAGCATAACAAAAAAAGCTCAAAACATAGGAACATACCCACTTTGTCTTCCTAGTCAATCTTCCTGCCTCCCCTCACCGTGACAGCCCCCTGAATATCCATCACCAAGTAAAATCTCTCACTGACAAAACAGGTTATCAGTCTTGTACGCTGTCACTTTGCATGGATTATGGAGCAGTAATAAGGCTAACCTGAACAAACAGTATTACTGTGGTATAACATCATTTCGTGATACCCTTTTTGGTTTTGTCCTCCCACCCCCCCCGGGAAAATAAGGCTCAAACTGCAGTGCAGTGGCTGCCACAGATGTTGTGCTTTACTTTGTAACCTGACTTTATTACTATATAGGTACGCCTCAGAAACACTAAACTTAAAAAAAAACCCCACAGTAAACCAAATCCTTCAGAAGAGACCAAAGAAGCAATTTTGTTTGCAGCGAGTTTGTGAGCTATGGAAATTGTAGAGCTGTTTTATTCCACAGGAGCCTCAAATAAATCTCCTGAGAAAATAAGAATGTATTTATATACAGCATATACTTTTCTTAAGTACACAAAAAAGTCTATCAAGGTTTTTTTAAAGGGAAAAAATACCACATTAAAACTAAATGCTTTAACTTCAAATTTTCAATTTAAAGTCGTATTTCAGATGAGCACACACCTATGCTTAAATTCTGACAACCCTGGTGTGTCATCTTCACTGTAAAATAAATCTAATTTAGTGTTCTGAAATCAGTTTGTTTCTGCTCTGGAGGCAGAATCTGGTGTCATATCCTGACAGATGAACTGGAGCAGGTTGCCCAAAGGAGGCTGTGGATGCTCTGTCCCTGGATGTGTTCAAGGCCACGCTGGATAAAACTTAGTGCAACCCGGTCCAGGGGAAGTTATCCCCCCCCCCCGTGGCAGGGCGACTGGAAGTGGGTATCTGTAAGGTCCTTTCCAACCCAAACCATTCTGTGATTCCATGGCCCTGCAGAGAAAAGCGTTTGACTTGCTGACTATCTTTAAAATCCTCCCGGTGAGGACCCAACACCGAACCCCACTGACAAGTTGTTCGGAGGAATCGCCTCCGCCGTACTCGCCGCTAGCGGGTGCTGTGGCACACGGTACCCGAT
>JAAGNO010014195.1:0-22331 GCA_033439905.1 Ceryle rudis | reverse complement strand
AGCCCACTCCAGGTGCTCAGTTTCTGCTCCCTGTGCCTGGGGTGGTATTCGGGTGAGTCCCATGGTGGCTGCTGGGTGGATTTTTCAGAACCCGCCCCCCCCCCCCCCAAGCACGAGTCAGAGGAGCATTACCAGGTCCTTTGAAGGGATCATTGTCAGTCTGTCAGCAGCAACTTGGCCACTGCACTGCACCATTGTTGCATGGGGAAGGTCCTTCATGCCAGCAAACCTTCCAGGGATGATGTGAACGCACTTACCTCTTCCTACTGTGCTCAGGACTCCCTTCCAGTTTCCCAAGCCACCACCCCAGGTGCCCCAGGGAACCCGGCTGCTAGGGATGCTGCAAGCTGGGGTTTGCGCGAGCACTATTAGACCCATGTCATAATAATTTTGGTTGTCCCCAAAAGTCACTAGAAATTAACAGCAGAATCCAAGAGGAAGGGTTTTTACAAGCCTAGAGCTTGGTCACAACAGTGAAAGAATGGGGAGGCTCCTGAAGCACCACAAAGCCATGTGAGCTGGAGCCACAGTACCCAACAGCAAAAGTGCTCAGGAGTGCGCTTCACACAATTCCATGCTCAGACCACATCATGCATTTCTGAGCAGCAGCTGCTCCCTCTGTATGCAGGTCTATCTCCAGCCCCACCACCATGCCAGTGGCAGGGGACAGATGGCTGCTGCACCCACAGCAGCCTGGCCAGGGCATCTGGCAGCTGCTCTGTGTGGTTAGGGGGTTACTTGGGTGCTTGCTTACCTCTTAGCAGGTACCTGAAGTCTTTTGGGTTTGGTGGGATTTACACACGGTCTTGCTCATTTGAGACCTGTCTGAACAAACTGTCACTTATTTGCTCTCCTCATGGATGCAGCCGGGTCCCCTTGGTTCTGCACACCCCATTTCTGCTCAGCAGTGACTGTGAAGGGACTGCCACATATTTTTGCATTGGGAACTCTGTTTTTAAGTGAACACCCTATTTTTTTAGCTGTGTATGGCTGTATTACTTGTATATTTATATATTCTGTATTTATGTTATCGAACTGTAGTATTTTGTAGCTGTCTGTTACAATTTGTTTAACTTGTAAAAAAATATGACTATGCTCTCTCATACTTAACCAGCAGCCTTTCACCGCAGAGTCTTTGCTCCTTTCTCTCTGTGTTGGTAACAATCCACCATAATGTATGTAGAGCGGATTTTTTTTTTTTTTTTTATTTAATTACTTGTCATTGTTAAATTATTTATTAGTGTTTTTAAATTTCATTTCACTGCATTTTCTTTTTTTCCTGCCACCATTGCCTGGCAGCTAAGATACATGGGTTTCTCATACATTATGCTCCTCTTCATGTGCATGTGCACACACATGTGCGTGCATGCACACACACAAAACAAAAACAGGAAAAGAAAAAAAAGAGAGAGATTACACTTCAGTATATTTGTAAATAAAAGCAACCTGTAAACAAAGCAGGATTTTCTTTCACTGTGCAGTTCTTTCTTTGCTTTTGCAGCCTGAAAGCATGTTCTCTGTATAACGGGGTGTCATCACTGTTCTCTCTGGCAGGAAAACCGGGGACTGTGACAGCTGAGCACAGCATTAGTATTTTTAGTGATGTGGAACAGCAGCCCAGGCTACTCAGTGGGTGCCCTTCATTCTTCCAAGGTGAGACACAGCAAGGCCAAAGGCAGGGGCTCCTTTGACGCTCTTCTTTGGCCTTTTCAGGTTGAGAGCTCCTCTGTATACAGAGGGGGCCAGACTTTTACACATCATCATGGCTCTCAGCCACTTTTGCATGGACTAGTTTAGGACAGGAAAAAGTCTGTAGGAATTAAAGATGGTGCAACCAGACCAGCCGCTCAGAAGGAGCTCTGTCAGGACAAAGTGGGGGGGGACTCTTGTTCCTGGCAATGCCAGGAAGGCTCGCTGTGAAGCACATGACTATGACCAGTAAACTGCAATTAGCCAAGCAGCATTTTGGGCACAGCTGGGGTCATGACAAGCCTGGGTGCACCACTCCTCTGCCGCTGGCACAGCTGTAGCAGAAACCACAGAAATACCTGTTCATTACAGCAGAGAGCTGACACCATGGACACAGCACCCTGCTAGCCCCTCTGCTTCACTCCTTGAAGCAGAGGTCAGGAGGATGAGTCATGGTTTGGCTGGTACATGAACTGCTTCAGGAGAAGATGTCAGTACTCATCGCCACTGACTGCTGTGGCCATGTCTGAGAGCCAGCCAAGCTTGCTGCGGTGAAGGGCTAGTGGCTGTTAAAAGCAGCACACTGGGCACAGCCCTCTCATGTTCCTGCATTTGCAGGGCTCAGCACCACCACAGGAAGGGCTGACCGGGCACACACCCCCATGCCTGTGCCCCAAGCAGCCCTGCTGGCACCAGCCCAAGGTCAGTTCCTCACCTGGTGAAATGTGATGTGGTCCTATTGGGCCAGTTCCACTGTAAGGAAAGTTAGACATTGTTAATAGGTTTCCTTGAAAGTCTGCCATTAAACCTATTTTTAAGCTGAGAATAATGATTTCCAGCTAAAAGTTGTTTCCCCCTACAGAAGGCATATGCTTAGTTTTGCATAAAACATTATGATTTTTTAATAAAAATAAAATGCCTCTAATGAAAAATTTCCTCCTCAAACCTGCTAGGTTTTCAACAGACACTGTGAGAAAAGAACATTTTTTGAAAGAGGTATTTATTTAAAGGGCAGCAAAGCAGAGAAAATGCAGGTGTGGAACGTGAACCAGCCCTAGAACTAGGCAGCCAGATAAGCTGGGCCAAGGTTTTTAACCACTTATCTCAAGTGACAAAGAAGAGGCCATGCGGTTATTATTTTATTATCTTAACCAAAGCTATTTATCCATAAGTGAAAAGTCAGCAGTATTGCTGACTTGAAGAAGCAGCACAAAAAGAAAAGTGCGGAGCTGCAGGGGAATGAAAAGCCCAGCCATACCTCTCACTGCTGCCTGATGCTCTGGGTCTCTCTGGAGCAGGGCCTGCTCCTCAGGCTGGCCGTGCTGGGGAACAGGGAGCCAACCCAAACAACCTGCCTTGGCTGCTCTGCCAGTCCCTGCCACAGGGGGTTCGTATGGGAAAACAGAGTACTAGTAGCCTCAGTGTTTGGGCTCAGGAAGTCCTCTCTACTGACAGTTGTTCCTGGCATGTACAGGCAGCACACAGGGACCAAGCTGGCATTACAGCCCTGCCTAAGAACCACCTCCCTGTGGGTCCCCAGGCATGGCAGGTTGCCTCATGTGGTCCACGCGGTTGGGGGGCTGGCCAGCATGGATGGCAGGAGCACAGCCAGCAGCCCCAGAGAGCCAGCTCCATTGTCCAGAGAGGCACATTTTTTTTGTTTGTGCACCTCAGAAATGCTCCTCTTCTCATGTGCTTCTCTACAGCCTTTTGCTGAAGCTGCACTTGGCATTTCCAGCGGCTGAACCACAGCAGACCTGCCTGGAGGGAGAAGCAGGGCCCCGTGCCAGAGCCGAGCTGGCTGGTCTGACTGGGCGAGGGCTGTGGGCAGCTGATGCAGCCTCGACAGCCCGGGCACTCGCTGGGCACCGTCTGTTGGGCATGAACTGGCACAGCCGGCTGCCAGGACCCAGAATGTTCGTGCTGCCCAAGCTGCCACTGGCTCTGCCCCAGCACGGGCTGGCGTGGTAGAAGCCCTGGCAAAACAGCATGCAGCGGCTCTGGTGATTTCAGAGAGCCCTAACAGGATCTTTCCTGAGGCAACACACATGTCAAGGGAGCTAAGTGCTAAAATAGACAAATATGTATAAGTGTTACCCGTGGATTATAAAGTATTCATCCAGTAATGGTAAATTTGAGACCAGTATAAAATGATAGATATGTGCTGGTGTCTCTTGGGCCATATGAACATGAACTTCAGCTGAGGTTTGATCTGGTCACATCTGATCACTGACTGACATTCCCCACGTCCAGAGACACTACATTTCTTTTCTATGCCTCAGGCATAAAGCCACAATTTCTATATTTTTTTATTACAAATCAGAATGTATAGTTTTACAGACAACCTGGTATCATAAAGAGGGGCAGCCCCATTTCCAACCCCCACTGCTAGTCACACCATTTCAGAACGTCCTTTGCAGCCCTTGTGCAGCTGGCTGAGTTCACCCATCTTGAAAACCAGTCTACCAAGGACCAAAATGACAGTTCTTTTGCCTTGAAACAGCTGCTTCATCTGCCTTGGGCTATAAGCACAGGGCTGCAAGAGTCAGTGAGAGACAGGGAATGCACCAGGGAACTGGGGCTGGGCTGAAGGAACCCCAACCACCCTTCCCTATGGCAAGCCACAGTTTTACCCGTGGGGATGTGGTGCTGCCCGGGTGGAGGCTGTTGAGAACCTCCTGGCTTTTCCCACTGCAGTTTGCACATCATGTGTGCAATATCACACAGGACACAATACATCTAGAAGCAGTAGCTCGGTGACATAATAAAAGTTGGTTGTGTTTAAAACTTTTTTCCAATATTTAGTTCCTAAGGTTATGCTCATGGCAGCTGAGCCTGGATCCCTCTACTGAAACTCTCCAAGGCGAGGGAGGATTTGTAGCCCTGAGTTCGACCTGAAGGCCTGATCAATAAAGCAGCTTTGTTCCCAGTCGGCACCTTCTTTCCCTTTTGCTGCCCAGCTCCAAATTGCATCATCCTGTCCCCCTCGTGCTTGGTATTGGTGGAATGTCACTAAGGAAAAATGAATTGCCATTAGCAATTGGTTTCACCTAAGTCACAGAGTTAGCTACTCAAATATTCATGCTCTGCGTGCATCTAATATTTATGAAGGAAGAATTACTGAGTTGCCCATAGCCATTTCTGAATTTCCCAAAAAAAAGATAGGTGAAAGGGATCAGCAAAAAAGAAAGAAAAGAAAAAAAAAATGATTAATACATTTGGGGCTTAGTGTTCTGCATTGTTTGTGCTGTGTTTCTCTTTGGTGTCAGTAAGACAGAATGAAGACTGATTTATATGCCACAGCTGTAGCAAACAAAAGAAGAAGCGACCAGGGAAATGGCTAGAGGTAAAAATGCCGGTGCAAAGGGCTGAAGGCCTGCACCTGGGTACTGCTTCCCATGCAGTCTGCTCCCCCTTGGAGCACCTTGTAAAATCAGATTATCTGCTGGACACAGGAGTTCAAACAGCCCTTCAAAAGATTTGTCTTAATAATTGCTGCCTTATCTTAACTTCTGGTTTTTTATCAGCCAAACTGCTGCTGGGAGGCAGATCCTGAGGATAAGGTGCTGTCACTCTTAATTATTATTACCTCTTATAATGAAAACACATTTGTTCATCCTTCCATGCACTTGGAAATGGTGTAACTAATGAATGTCTAGTGTTTTATCAATATTTTTAATAACGTAAAAAAATGCGAGTATGGCCCCACTGTATAAAATGATTGTACATTAAATGCTATTAAATAGCATACTTGCTTCTCATTTATTTATATTCAAATATAAACCAATTACTCAGTAAGAATGAAGCACATTTTTACATTCTCAGAGAACTGTTCTTTCCTGAAAGCCAAATTTTGTAGTTATGATGCCGTGGGGCTATTTTCCATCACAGAAGCAACACGGTAATTAGCACTAGAACCAGCAGGTACATTCTGAAATGAGAGATGATAGACAATGCTCTTTCTTTATTTACTTATGATGGGAAAACTAAACAATTCTCTTTGAAAGCCCACTAATGAATCTGGCTTGTAGTATTTATCAAAGCAACAACAACCACTTGCATTCGTAACCTGTTTTTTCCTCATACTTTGAGAACTGAACATGAATTATTTAGATGAAGTGAAAGCACACCGTCCCTTGTACCTGTGGAAGACCTTAAATTCAGAAATGATCTGCACAATACCCATCTCCTTGGCTCACAGCTCCTCACTTGGGTCTGACAGTTCCTGCCAGTGGTGCATGGGGCTGGACTCCCTCATGACTGCCAGCACCGCACTGAGCCCGGGGTCTGTCTTCACTGCTTCTGCAGGTCACAGGCTCTCTGAGTATCGCACAGAGAGTAAGACAGTATGAGACATGGGCAGAGCTGTGCCCCAAACTGCAGAGGAAAGAAAATAATACTGAGTGGAGAACTATGCAAAATACAACATGTATTAGAGCAAGGCATGTTTAGTGGCTCCTGGCAGAGTATTTGCTCTTCTCTACCCTCTGCAATTACATTAGCTGATAATCTTTTGACATTTAGTTAATAAGAAGGCATTGCATTCTCTCTTCTTCAGCCAAAAAGAGGAAATGGAATGATATTTTTGTATGCCTTTGGGATGGTGTGCCCACAAAGAGCTATGCAGGGGACTAACATGACATCTGCTCACTCAGAAATCTTCCTGCCCACCACTTGTGCCAGCAAACCACTGATTAACTAGTGGTGTATACAAGATCCATTCCTAGCAGCAGCGGATAATGAGGGTTTGATTAGACACTGGCATAGTCCGAAGGAAAAAGGATTTTGGAAGATAGGCAGATAAAAGCTATGGTTTTATGACAAGCATTTAATAGCTGACACCGAGAGTGACAGGCTGGAGCTGTGAGCAGAGCCAAGAAGCCTAGCTGCAGTGCTCAAACCACTCATCTGTCAGCGACACACGGATTTTTCTCATTGCCTTGTGCTTGTGTGTCCCTTCTCTTAAGAAAAAAAAATCTTTCTGTATGCTGCCGTATTTTACTTCTAAAAAGGCTTATTCAGAATTCAAGTAGCTTTTTGAGAGTTGAGCCACTTTTCTGAACAAATACTGTAGAAAAGGGTAAGGCATTGAAGGAAATCTTAACAGCTTTCTACCTGAAATATTATTTGCTGCATAAACAATCAACTTCCTTTTGGCGCATCAGGACTACGACAGCCTCAACACAGTTCTTTCAAAAAACACTTTTAGTTCTTCTGTTGCTTCAGTTCAGTGTTCAAGACATTGTTTTGGGAACTGCAAAGAGACAGAGGCAACCAAATGAAGCTGAGAAGTTAGGTAATGGTAGTGGCAGAAAGACATGGAATGAATAACAAGGAAGGGGACAGTGACCAGGATGCTGGTGATCTGAAATTATTTTCCTCATGCAATGGGGATGCCTCCTGGTCATCTGAGACAGGACTGAGAGAGTGACTTCAGGGACTTTGAGCTGCCTCCTTCCCACAGTCAGAAATGCACATTAGCATTGTGCAATTCCTTAAGAGGCTGTGCATGGAATCCGTTCATCCCTTCCCCATCCAGTGAGGTCTTGGTGGAGTGGCAGCATTCCTTCAGGCTCCCAGCAGAAGCTTGGATTTGCCAGCAGTGGCTGCTCTTAAGAAAAGCAGGGGGTGGAGGAGAGCCCAGGCAGCTGCCTGTAGAAGGCAGGACCAGGGCAGGAGGAGGACTGAGCTTGCACTTCTTGAAGGCCCAGCATGCTTCTTCCTCGCCTCAGGTGGTGGGGCCCCGGGGGCTCCCGTGGAAGCTGGGATGAGGATGAGAAGGGTGATGAAGACAGGGCCTGCAGAGGAACAGAATCGACAGTGCATTGATGTCCACCTCTCTATGAGGCATTTTGAGGAGTGCCTTGAGAAGAACATCCCTCTGCTTTGTTACCCCAGCTCCAGTCAGATACTGACACTTTTAGCCATGAGCTTCCCTAACCCAGCCCTGAAGACAAGCCCGGCTCACCAGGTGGGATTGGGACCCGTCCCCAGGGACAGTGTGGAAGCGCAAACTGCTACGCTGGCTCAGCAAGGACACAGGTCACAGCATTTAATGCTTTTCTAAGGAAGGTGTTTCACAACACAGCAGTCTGTATTATTAAAATGTAGAACATGGGATATGAAATGCCTTTTCCTTCCAAACACCATTCTATAATTACCATGCCCTCTCCCCCGAGGGAGCGTGTCTGTGGGTGTTGTGTAATGGTTATTAGCTGCACACCCACAGACAGCCAAGACATGCAGCTCTCCCCACCACACCTCCCTTGTTACCAACACGTCTTAATCAGGCTTGCTTAATTTGTTCCTTTGTTCAACTGGTAACAAGTAAACTGGTGTCCAGCAGAACACAATGAGTTCCTCCTGATCAGATTACCAGTGATCTGTCCCAGCTGGGACATTCCCTCACACCTGTGTTGTCAGATTAACATCGATAAGGAGCTGCTGATAAGCAGAGCACAGAAGTGCTCCCAGTGAACCACTTGCTTTCCCTTGATCTTTTTTACACTTTAGCACTGTGTGAAAACCTTTTGCTTTAGGACCGAGAGGAGGAACCAGGTAATTATACTCCCAGTAGCAGTAGTCTTTTATACAGGACACAGCAACAGAAACCTGCTGCTTACTGAAGCATGCAAAATATACGTGAATAAAAAAAAATTACCCATGAAAACCTGGACAACTTAATCTCTTTTTTTTTTTTTTTTCATTACTATAAAGAGGGAGAAGCCTTGAGATCTGTACACTAGGTAGAAAGAAATAAAAGTGTGTTTGAATGCAGGTTGCTAATAGGCTGGGAGCTCCAACGATTCACCAGAGATGTGGCTTCACACAGTGATGCAGCCCCCATCTGAAACTGCACCCAAACAGGGCCACTTCTGCTTTGTTCTTACCCTCTCTATCTGCTGACTGAAACAGAAAGCTGGAACTGATACCCCAGCTGTAGTTCAGCTGTCTGTCTAACTTCCAACGACAAGTGAAAGAAGGAGTCTCAACAGTTGTACTTCATGAATGCTTCTCCTGTCAGTTTGCAGCTCTTCTCCTGAGAACACCAGCAGCTTGTGTCTGTGTCCCAGTTGACTCCAAACATTTTTGTATGTGCTCATTTGTTGCAATTACATGTCCCATTCTTAAAAATATTCCTTTTCTCACTGATACATCACTAGTTAGTTTATGAAATGCTTAGAAAATGAAAATGCTAGGCAAGTATGAAATCTGATCATTCTTCAAAGGACTGAAGCAGTGGTGCCCGCCCATATGCTTCTGGTGCTCTGCTGCTGCTGTGCTGAGTGAGCCCATGGCTGCAGTCAGACACGGTGTCTTCTCCAATTGCTGCACTGATGCATTCTGCAGCTCATAAAACTGCAACTCAGAGAAGACCAACTGCCTCAGAATCCTGTTAAATCTGCATTTAAATGGCATCGCTGATGATGCATTCTAACGATGTTTCTAGCAGAAATTGCCCATTTCTTCATTTTCTTAATCTCTGAAACTTTTGCAAGGCCTTTCAAGCATGGAAGATTCCTGCAAGACAACTACAACATGCATGAAAAAGAACAGGCTTTTGAAATCTAATCTTCTCCAGCTCAAAATAGAGGCAGTGCTAGGCTGTTGACAGTAGGTCTCTGAAGACTTTCAATATAGTTTTTATTCCATGGCTCTGGCACCACATAGGAAATTAATTCAGCGACAATATTTTCATTAGATTATAACCCAAGTTCTCAATCTTAGGCACATTTGTATGCTTGTAATACATTCTAATTACTTGTAAAGAATAAGTCTGTGTGCTGGTTGGTTTATTGAATATATTAAATTAATGAATAAATAAATTTGTCTCAGTGCTGGGAATGCCACTCGACGTCAAAGCTTGCCGCAGCAGGAACCAGAAATGCACTCATTTGTGGTTTGGGTAAATGATATGATTTTATTGTAGGTAGACTTTTCTGTTGCTCACAAGTGTGACGATTAAGAAAACCACTTTTTTCCTCCTAAATAATAAAAATCAACTGTGTGAAGAGTCCTTTTCTTTTTTTCTTTTTTTTTTTTTTTTCTTCTTTTTTATAAATGATTGCTCATTATGAATTTAGTCAGGAGAATTACTCTTTCTGTCTGAGCTCAGCACTTCACATGGTTTCTCTAGGATGGAGCTCTCAGGACAGTCACCCACTCTATTTCTAAGTACTGGTGGATACAAGTGTCAGAGTTTAATATTGTATAGTATCTGCCCATAGTATGGGGTTTTCTGTTTATCTTATCGCATTTCAGTAAAAAAAGAAAAAAAAAAAGAAAAAAAAAAGGTTTTATTTTTAGCCTGGATCAAAGTCATCAGAAGTGAGAATTTTTCTGAAAAGATGAGAAATTTGCTATTTTTAAGAGAGCTACTGAATTTCCAAGGTAGAAGGGACAAGTTTCTCTGTTTCCTCAATATAGAACTGTAAAAGGCTCATTTTACCCCCTTCATCATTGTTTTGTTCACTATTGTTTGCCTACTGAGTTTTCATTTCATGGAATGAGTTTCTTCTCTGGCCCATAAGAGAAAAAAGCACAGGTTGTAGCATGCAAGGAAGCCAACCTGGTATTCTGGCACCAGCGCCAGCACTGTTCCCTGGAGCGGCAGCTCTGAGAGTGCTTTGGTTTACAGGGAAGTGCTCCTTGTTTCTCGGAACCATTGTATCCCCTTCAAATGCCAAATTTTCTGGTAAATTGCTTTCCAAACTCAAAAATTCCAGATCCCTTCCCTACAGTGGGATCCTGTGACATCAAGAATGACATCTTCGAAAGTGTTTACCAAGAACACAGGAAAGAGTACAAGGCACTTTACACAGTAAAGATCAGTCCTATCCTCTCTCAAAGAAAATGTAAGCAAGACTCAAGAGGTAAAACCAAATAGGCTTCTGGTGCTGGAAAGCTGTGGTATCAGGCAAGGGGCTTGATGGTAAGACTGGGCAAAGAAAGAATGAAAACTTCTTTTCCAGCCTGTTGAAATAAGAATCAGTGTAACAGGATGATGTGGTTTTTTGTGTTGTTTGGGATGCAATGCTTTGTTAGAGAACTGTTCACCCATATGAAAATGCATAAACCTGTCAACCTGCCAAGTGAAACTTTGGGTGATCTGCTGTGTAAGTGCTGGTAGCACAGGATAAAGCTGCCTTTGGCTACTTTCAATTACACGCCCAATTCTTTTAAAACTTCTGAATACTTGGGAAAGGAGAATATGCAGAACTTGTTTGTTTACATCAGATTGTGCTATATTTTCAGGTTTCTCAACTGCTTTTGGAGCATGTGAGCACAGCCCTAAACCTTCCCCATCCACATACCTGGCAACTTTGTCAATACAGCAAATGAATCCTCTTCAGGAGAAAGGAGCTGTGTCAGGCTGGTGTTGTGCAGGGTTTCATCATTTCAGCAAAGTGGGAACTGGAGCAGAGACAGGCATTAAACAGTGAATGCTTTGCAAAGCAAAGTGTCAGGTACTGGTGCTGCAGCGATGATTCAGGCAACCCTGGGGGCATTACTGATGTCTGTGCTGGGCTGGGTTGGAAGAAAGTGGTGTAACCAAGGGCAGATCTTTGCCTTTCATCTTCCAGGTATTGCTGCAAGTGTGGCCAAGCACTACTGGGCTTAGGTGCTGGGCAGAACAGATGAGAAATGAACTCAATTTTTCTCTGCCTCCACTGAGACAAGACAGCCCAGAGTTCACAAGGCTCTTGGTTGTCCACTGGACAGCAGTTCTCCTGTGGGGTTTGTCAGTAGCTTGTGTACCCTGCAAGCATCACTAGGGAGGTTTGGCAGAAAGCTCTAAGCATCTCACCTTCTTCAGAACTGAAATGGTTTTTTTGTGGATCTGGATGCTTTCAGGATGGCCTGCCTGTGCAAGTAGCTTTTTCTATGGGTGATTGTGAGTGAGGCCTTTTGGATGAGGAAGTCACTGAAGTTGACAGCTCCTTTGAATTTCTGTACAGCTTTCTGCTCTGCACCAGGGTGGTGCTGAGCCTGCCCTGATTAGCCCAAATTACCATACTTAGAAAAAGCACAAATTGATTCTCTTGGTACCTCGCCTATCTCTACATACAGCTACTGCAAAGACATGCCCCTGGGGGCATCACAGTAAATTTCTGGACCTTATTTCACATACTCAAACTATTATTCAAACTTGCACACCAAACCTATTACTGCTTTCAGCAGTTTTCAGCTTCCATTAAAGAATGTGGTACCTTTTTCTTTTCTCAAGCTGCTCAAAACATGCAGCAGTATACAGATGTTTGAAGGAACACACTGAAGAACCAGGACATCAAAAACCATCTCCAGACAGCCAGGACTTCACAGTTCAGAACTGTTATGCCCTGTGATAAGCTCATCCATGTTCACCAGTCCTTGCTTTTTACCAGATACTACTTTTCCCTACATCATTCTACTTACCCGCTCCAAAAGGAACCAAGAGATATGGAAGACTGCTGCTCCTGCTAGTACAGCTAATGAAGCAGTGCCCCAGTTAGTTGTCAGATGGCAGTTTCAGAGAGCTGGAGTTGTCACCTGTAAATCTGGAGTATTTGTGTTTCTGTACAGAAAGCAACAATTACACCACAGGAAGGAAAAAAACCCCAAACAAATGTCCACAGACTAAGTAGATTAAAAAAAAAAAAAAAAAAAAAAGTGGTTTAATCAGAACAATGGAATAATATTTTAGCAATCATCATTATTTTTCTTTGCCAAACTTTATCTTGTAGCACTTGAGGAAAATGGAGTTTATATTCTAGTGAAACTTTGACAACCTGAGGATTTCTTACACTTTATTTCCTCCAAAATAAATATATCCATCTCTTATTTTGTCAAATCAAAATCTGACCTAGATCCTTATCTGGGGCAGGAGGGAGGCTGGACCTAATATACAGCTTCCCAAGAACTAGTAAGAGGCAGCTTTTCCTTAACCATTCAGGTCTTCAGGCCACACCAATGACACACCAGTACCACAGTGATGGTCTCTAACATGATGCCGCAGTGGCATTTCTATCGGGGCTCTCCCCTGGTGCCAGGTGTGCCATTCTGGGTGGTTTAGATGGTGACACCAGCAGGTGCTGGGAGCTGAGCAGAGGGTGGGGGTCTCCCTCCCTGTGTCCAGCTCCAGGAGCTGAAGCCAGCTCAGGACCAGGAGAGGAGAAGAGCAGAGTCACAGAGCCTGCACCAAACAGGATAGCACCCTAAAAATGGGAGCTGTGAACAACCCAGCTAATACACTGTACAACACTCTGAGAACAACGGTGCAAGTATTTAGAGTGCCATTGTATATCAGGTGTGGAAAGAATACAGAAAAATATTTTTAGTACATTCTCCTTAAGACTCTGTAAGGAGTTAAGTCCTGCAGCTCCTTTCAGAGAAGTCCTGTCTGCTCCCAGTGATGGGCTCTGGTCAGAGAAGGCATTCAGAGGCACTACGATTCAGGGAATAGCTCAATTTTCAGAAAGGCTGCCAAAGACCATAGATGGTCATTCCAATCAGATAGAAAGGGCAGGGAAATGTTTAATGAATTAAAAATATTATTTTCTTGAAAAGAAACTCATATGTAAGGACTGTATGAGTGGCTAGGGCGAAAGAATGGAAGCACCAGTTTAAAAAGAAAACAGCGTGTTTTATCTTTCTGAGCCTGGCATGGCTGTGACACATACAATGTCTTATATAAGGGAAAATCAAAAGGTGTTTGTGGCATTTCTTTTTCAATTTTGCAGGAGAATCAAACAATGTTACCCTCTGTACTTGAGTCTACACATAATTTACCTTTCAGACTTGTTACAGCTGCTAAAAGCATGAAAAATGAAACATGAAGGAAAGCAAAAGGTTATGTTAAGTGATGAGCATTGTCACGGAGGTGTGCAGAGTCTTCTAGCACATCCTGTCTGACAGCAGCAGGCTGAGAAGACCCTGCTTTGAACCATGCAGAATACAGTTGATTACGAATCTAGGATACTCACGGCAATGAAAAGATGAGCGAGATAAAATAGATGCACAGCATATGCATCTGTTTATACGGTTTTCCAGGAGAGGGATACTTGGAAAACGTGCCCCATGTGCTCCACCTGTAGGACGTCATGAAACCAGCATTTCCACAGTTATGCAGCATATACAAGAAGCGCCTGAGGTGGAAGAAAGGCTGCGCTCAGAGAACTGCAGCATTAACAACTGAACCTTCTGTATCCCTCTGAAAGAAAAACTTCCTACTGTTTTTGTCAGGTGCTCACATTATATCCTGCATGGCAAAAAGCTGTTGTGTGCAGACTGGCATTCACCTGCCAGATAACAACACAGCCACAGCTCCTGGCAGCATTTCAGAGCAAGATTTTCACAAGGATTAGCTGTTCTTGAACAAATTCTTAAATATATAAGGTACAAATATTCTTTTCTTCTCAATCAGATACGCAGGTCTTTCTTGTACAAACACTGTGGCTGGCAAATGGAAAATCTTTCCCTCCAGTTATGCAAAATGCCTTCAATGTCCCTGTGGCTAATTCTACGGGTGCTGATGGAGGACAAGAATGTGTTCCACAGGGCAGCCAGCACTTAGGCCCTGCAAAGTAAAAGTCATTGGCACATTCCTGTTCTCACAGGCTCGGCTTTTGTGTGAGTTCATTCTTCAGATAATTAGCTTGGAAGAATCCCGGGCAAGTCCTTTACTGATGCAGGAATAAGAAAGAATATTATGGCAGCAAGAAGGCTCTGTCTCTAGTAAGCATGGTCCTTTCAGTCAAGACCACTTACTGAAGTGGGAGAGCAACAATGGGTGAATTTGTAGGGAAGGTTGTGTTCAATGTGGAAAACAAAATTTATAGAGCCAAGCTGGTACTCGAGACACCACTGCTGGACTGAACCAGCTTAATTTCATATGGGGTCTTCTGGTATCACACTTTTCAGCCTGTAAACATCCCTTGCCTTTCTTCAGTGGCTCTTTCCCCTTCCCTCTCACACCATTCTTCAGCTTTCATTTCATGTGTCTCCTCTGAGAAGGGGGTATTATGGAACTGCTCATCTGGTCACTTCCAGTCTGCAGTTCAGCAGTTTTTGGCCTAACAGCTCTGTCATTCTTACTGATGCTGGAAAACAAAAATTCGGGCCAATGATTTATGCAGGTAATTTCAGACAATAACTCTTGCCTCTTCTCAGTATCATGAAGAAGAGAGTTTGGTACAGGGTTACTTCCTGAGTGTAGGTACGCTGAGAGAGCACCCAAGTCCAGAGATCTTGTCCTGCTCTAGGAACCAGAAGCCATGACTGAACAGGTCGCAAGCCCACAAACTATATTGGTGATTCTCAGTCAGGAAAGTGACATTTTTTGTCTCTTTTTGAATCACATTGTGATTCTCCCATACAGAAAATATTTTCCTTTCTTCTAATACTTCTATGGACTAAGACTTCCCTGGATTCTGGTGAAACCTAGAATGGTTTTCAGTCAGTTTTCAGTCCTAGTTATTTGTGAATTCAGTGCAAGTCTAGGGGAGAACGGATGTTATTCAGACAGAACAATGAAAATTGGGATAACAGCTACACACCCCATTTCCAAACCTCTCCTCCTCTCTTGCCACTCTCAGCATCCTCAGAGCAGAACCATAAAAGAACAAAAATGGCCCATGGCCTGCCATGTTCCTTTTTTGGCTCTCTCCTGAGCATCTGCACAGTGTGAGCGGGTTAGACAAAGAGGCACAAGACTCTCCTCCGGATCTAGGTACCCTCTGTACATCAGGTTTGCCACTGAATTTTTTCAGTCTCTTCAGCAAGACCAGTTACTAGTGTTTTATATATTGGTTGCTATAGCAATATTGTCTGTTATGATCAAAGTCTATAGAATATTTAATGTAATCACCATCTAAAAAGCTGAAAAAATTGTTATGGGAAGAACTAGCAGAGTTTCAGGGAACTGAATTAGAAACACTGATTAGGAATTAAATTGATATTCAGCAGTATTTTGGCACCTAGATCCTAGAAGCCCCCTAGAAATCCTAGACCAGGCCAGTGGGTGATCCACCATTTCAGCGCTGTGCTCAGTAATTTTATCCTCAAACAATTTTAGTTAGGGACACTCCCAACATCTATCTCACAAATTACCTATGGAGTCACATCCCCTGCAGCATTGGTAGGATATTGTATCATGCATCTTTTTTAGCTTATGACTGGAAAAGATAAGATCTGAAAAGAATTTGGTGGTGAGGTAGGTGATGAAATTCTGCTGCTGTGTTTGAATACATCAGGCAAGAATTGTTTTGAGTCCTGAATATGTATTTGATTTCTGCAGGCTTCTAGGTGAGCATCTTTTGCGGAGGGAGTACAAGCATTGATATGCAGATAGAACACAATAACTATCAATAATCCAATGACATCTGAAAAATCAGGAAATACATTATTCCAAAATAGTAAAAGGACTAAGAGTCATTCATATCTTTAACATCAGATGCCAGAGAATGTAATGTTGCCTGTATTGTCTCAAGTTTTATTTGTGTGCATAGGTGAATGCAACTTAAATGATATCTTTTAATATGCTTATCAGCATCTGCTACTCTTTGCACTGAAGGCATGAAAACAGTTATTCAGCAGCAAGGAGAAGGGGCAGGAGACCACTGCTGTTTTGACCTTTCTCCAGTTCTTTGCATATGATCTGAAAAAGGGCATATTTTTATTTAAACCACAGCCCTGGGCATTGTCCCTTAGGTGTTCAGTGCAGATGTGAACACAGACAGCTTCTTGGAGTGATATGCAGAGTACATAAAGCTTAGGCACCACATATGATGAACGGTGAGAAAGGCAGCTAGATGCCAGGATGCTCTTGGTAGCAGTATGCTTGATGGAAATGTAGGCACTGTGTGGTGATTTCCTATAAGGCCCAGCAGGGCAAAATGTGTGGAAGCAGGTAACAGGGTTAGGTCTTAATGAGAGAGGCACAGCTCACACAGCTAGCTCTACATCTTGCTGAGGCATAAGTGGGTAGAAAATCAACGTGCTAGGATCTGCCTGCTGGCTCCCAAGCTGGGAGAAAGGTAACCACAAAAATACAGAAACAGAGAGTGGAAAAAATTATCCTGTACTTTTAATGCACCTACATCAAACGCACTGAAGAAGCCAAGTTCCAACACCGGAAAATGGAGAGCACTATTTTCTGATCATCATTTTCTGGTGGCTTGTCTGTTTGCAGCTGAGTCAGACCTGCCTGTTCACTCTTGCATGGAAAGCTACCTGCCAGAGGCCAGGAGGAACTGGAAGGTTATCTTGACATCTTACACCAGGGCAGCCTGTTATCTGAACAGGGACCAGGGCTTCGCTCTATGGAAAGGATCTTGCCTGAGGAAATATTGCAGTGGGGCAGCACAGCTGGTATAACAGCTCCCCTCCCACACCGCACCCCCTGTGAAGCATGTAGATTCAGGTTGCATGGCTGAAATGTTCCTTTCTCATCCCTTTTATGTCACCATGCATCTATATTTCTAATCAGGGGCATTATCCCTTCTTCCGCTTTACCTTTCAATACAGCAAACCAAACAAAGAGGTATCGAGCCCCTGAACATCAATGGGGAGAATACACGCATATTCTCGGGCTGTCCAAACTATAGACCTAACATCCTGAGATGCAGCAAACACAGCTTCCCTATTGTCCAGGCTACCCCAGCTGAGCTGAAAGGAATGGCCCAGGGGCGGGGGAGAGGAGGATCAGCTGTGGGCCTGATCCCAGCTGCATCTAACCAGCTTTGTTACAGCCAACAAAGAGCAGAAGAAAAGACTTTTGTCCTTTATTGCAAGAGTGACCAACCTCCATCTCATTGGCAGGGGTGACGATTAACCGGAGAGGATTCATTTATTGTTTGGCACTCAAGATCTCCCAGCAGTAGTCCACTCCAGCATGCTAAAATAATGGGCGGTGCCTTGTTTTTGTAAATGACTCAGTCTGGCTTTGTCTCTTTCTGTGCCAGACTGCACAGCCTGGAAGAGCTGGTTGGCAGTGGTGGAGAGATCTCACTGAGAGATGGTGATGGAAAAAGAAAAAGATAGAGAAAATGTGTGAAAAAAATTGCCACGACAGGCTGAAGAGTGAAGCAAGGTCTTCTTCCAGTGAACCTGGAATAAGCAAACAGTGCTGAGTTGACAAGTGTTTCATGAGGGCTCCAGCACCCCATCTATAAAATCCCTTCTGGGAGGACAGGCAACATAGGCTACTTATGCTAGGACCTATAGCCTGGAGTGAGTTTAATGGAAGAACTCTTGACCCCTGCAAAAGGGCAGAACACGAGAGCAAAAACAACACCACTGCAGCGGTCTGTGCACTTTCCTGTAAGAGCAAGAACTTCCCACCGGCTCAGCTGGGGAAGAATGAATCCCATTCAGGGATGGAGGCTCATACCATGGAGGCCTGCCACCAGACACCCCTTCCTGATGCTAATCCTATTCTTCTGCTGTGGATCAAGTAATTTTTGTGTGAGTATTTTTCCTTGGCTAAAGAAAAAAGATATTTAACCACAACAAACCTGCTGCCAGTAAATGTCAATCTTAGCTTCTTGGGTCTATATTATAAGCACCAGCTACCAATTTCTGACTGTCATTTACTTTTTACTGCAGAGGTACCTCACACATTGACACAGATCTCCTGGCAGTGCCGGCACTTTGCCATCATCCTGAAATCAAGAATGTACAGTCCTCCAAGACATGAAAGGAACTTAATTAGGTTTAGTGCTAGAAGGCACCAATGCAATGTTTAAAATACTGTCTTGCAACACTCTTTGGGAGTGCAGGAAAATTCTTGCAAAGAAATACTTTCATAGTTTGGAGACCAGAGAAATACAGTCTGGTGAGATTTAAACCTTGCTTAGTTACCAGTCTGCCCCTGCTTTGAAGACTAAGAAAAACCCTCCTCCACATTCAGGTAGCTCAGTCACTCTAACAGAGGCTGGAGAGGGACAACATCCTCATTGTATCCTTTCAAACCAGTGAGGAAATCCAAGATCACCACACATCCTTATTAACCAAAGCTTTGGAATATGCTTTAAAAAAGTATTTTTGCAATAATTCCAAGAAGCCAAATGGGTTTGTGTTTTGTTATTCATTACTCTTAAATTAAGTGGATGATAGTAAAAAACTGTCTGACCTGTGGCCTGTACCTGACCTTCCATAGCAGTAGACAACAGCTTCAAATGTGGATTTATTGCCCTTTGGCTACCACCACCCACTGGTGAGTCCCCATGCTCAGCCTCAGACAACAACATAGGAGTTGACAATTTCTGAAGCGCTTGACCTTGACCAGCACAGCCCAGACACTTCCACCCACGGCTGTTCCAAGGGGAAGGAGATGTTCCAGTGATGCAGGCTGGCACTGCACAGGGCAGGGAATCTGAGTGGCTCCAACTCATTGCAAGAGCCCCCAGCAATCTGCAGCTGATCAGACACTTGTCTGATCATTATCAGTTTGATTGAACCACTGCTGAGAAGTACAATCACCATCGCTTATCCTTAAAAATATTGTGTCATCATCCATTTCCTCCACAATTCTGCCTTGAGCTTTTTAATGAAAATTTTTCATTTTTCAATAGCTCCTTGATTCCCAATCTCCTATTTAGTATCTCAGTTTGAAAATACTATGCTGAAGCAAAACACATCATGAAAAAAGAAAAATACATCCCTGATACTAAAAAAAAAGTAATAAAAAATACCCTGATATTTGTACTGCTCTTTCACTTTTCAGTGGTGACAATAAGGTTATTGGCTGCCTTCACACAGGAACTGTTGTTTTTAATTGGATTATTACATGCCATATTTGCAATTGTTTCTACAATACAGACTCCCATCTATGTTAAGAGTCACCCAGTACAATTACTAAATTTAAGAAATCCTTGTTACTGTCTGTATTAGTTATACATTATTTGAAATAATGCATTAGGAAATATTTCCGTTATCATCTGAACAAGAGTGTGGAAGGGAGACCAGGGGCAGCACATCCCCATGTGACCTGTGACACTTTAGTGGCAGCTCGCTCCTCCAGCACTGAGCTGAGGTAGGGGGAGGATGGTTCCCTCACAAGGCACCTCCCCATAGCAGTCCATGCTCCTTCCTGTTGCCAAGAAAAACAGCATTTCACCAACTTTCTGAATTTTGTTTTACTTTTGCTCTGAGTGTCCTCAGCACACTCATTAGTTCAAGCCTTAGAATGAGCTGAAAATGAGTTACAGATGGGCACTGAGCGCAACAGAATGTTACTATTTGTTCAAGACCCTTTATGTACATGTCTCACCCAAAATGCAAAACATAGCAAGAGCTGGCAAGAGACAGCCAGTCTACACTGCTCAATTAAAAAAAAATAAAAATACCTTAATGGAATTAGATACTTATATTTTTTACCCAACTTTTAGAAAACCAGTCTTAAAAGGGAAGATGCCAAGTGCAGAAACAAATCAACAAGCAGAAAGAAGAGGCTGGGCTTGCTGCTGTGTCAGCTGAGCAGCCAGCACACACAGCAACATTAAACATTGTCTTGATAACATCCTTCCTGCTTTCCTCAGCCCAGCCCCTCAACTCCCTGCCCTGCCATGCATCTCACAGCAATATCCAAATGGAGTGGTGAATCACATCTTGCTGTGCCTGTGTGCATCAGCACTATGAAGACCTGTGCCACCATGACGTGGATATCATCACTTCCCTCTGGAAGCTCAATTCCTGGGTTCCAGCAGTGGCAGGGTGTTGCCAGCACTAGCAGCAGGGCACTCGCAAATGTGGATGCTGTGACAGTTACTGAGATGAAGGACTTCCCCCAGGAGCCAGATAGCAGGCATAGTTGCCTTTCACTAGCATGGTCATAGTTTCTAGACATTACCAACAATATTGTGATTGTCTAGAGGCCACAGCCCCCACAAAAGCCCTGTCATCACCTGCAACCCTCATGGGTAGTTGTGAAATCTGTCACCTGTCCCCGTGTCCCCTTAGCACAGTTTTACACATAGCAGCATAGTCCAGTGCAGTGTGGGCAGAGCCTCTTCTTCAGAGAGAATGGAACTTTTCAGTTGGAAGGAACATACAATGATCATCTACTCCAGCTGCCTGACCACTTCAGGCTGACTGAGTTAAAGCATATCAAGGGCATTGTCCAAATGCCCCTTAAACCCTGACAGGCTTGAGGCATTGACCACCTCTCTAGTAAGCCTGCTCCAGGGTTTGACCACCCTCTCAGTAAAGAAATCCTTCCTAATCTCTAGTCTGAACCTCCCCTGATGCAGCTTTGAACCATTCCCAGCTGTCCCATCCCTGGATTCCAGGGACAAGAGCTCAGCACCACCCTCTCCATGTCCCCTCCTCAGGAAGCTGCAGAGAGCAATGAGGTTGCCCCTCAGTGAAGTTCCATATTGCCACAAAAGTCATATAGGAAATCAAAAGGAGAATTAAATTACATAACCTAGGATTCTATTGCAAGTGCAGCTTACAGCCTTGAGGCCTGGTGTAAGCGAAATCACATTTTAAATGGGTAGATTTCTCTATTCAACATCTTTTCAACAGTTAGTATCAGAATTTAAAGAACTATAACCAAGATCAGAGTCTAGATGAAGCACTTGAACTTGGATAAATTTGTGCAGCAGTCCAGCCAATACAGAGCACTCGGCAAATACAGAGGATCCTGTTCTATGCAGCTGCAGACAGTCAAGTGTAGATAGCAGCCCAGCAAATAGATTTTGCAGCTTGTCTTTTCCATGACACTTTGTTAAATACATTATTGCTTCATCACCGCTTGTGGTTTATTTTGGCAAGCCCACAACATCACATTTCTCAAAGTCTTCTGTACCTTAATAAATTCAAGCACATTTGGAACAGAGAAGGGAAGAAACTAGATGCATTGTGCACAACTGGTAACAGTTTCCTGCCACGCCTGATTAACTGAGTTAAAACAAAACTCAGCTTCTGTTGGAAGATGTCCCATCCAAGGTATAGGTTGTGTAAATTGCACTTAAGGGAAAAAAAGGATGCTTGCTCTGGAGAAATGGGGTTTTTTTGGGTTCCCCCCCCCCTTAAATATTTTGATTTTACTATGAAGGAAGAGAGGGGGAGTCCTTCCAAGCAGGACTGGGACACTGGTTCTGCTACTACATTTCCTGCCAGCACAACTCTTCTGCAAGCAGAAGTGAAAATCCTCAGGCATGTGTCTGGTACATCCTTCTGTGCAGAGTCCACGGGCTGCAGAGGCTCCGCACTGATGTAGTGCAGCGGTACCAGGGATGGGTGGTAAGACATAGTATTTAGCAATGGGGGAAACTACCTCTTTAGCAGTCTAAACATGACTCTGGAAAGCAAAATTCCCACCTCCTGCCTCACTTCATTTCACCCTGCTTGGTTAAATGTCATGGAACCCAGTCACACTGTTGTGCCCATTTATGTGCAACCACTGCCTCTGCTCTACACATGCATTTCAAAGAAAGACTATTTGAGTTACATTGGAAAATATTTTTTAAGTCTGGCAGTGTATAGATAGTGTTAATGATAGCAATTGGCAACTCATTTTGCACAAAGCTCTCATCCTTTCATTACTAGCTGTTAATAATGGGGGGGGGGGGGGGGGCAGACCTTGTTGGGCTAATATAAAAATAGGGAAAGGCGGGCAGAAGAGAACCACCCCATTTTGTTTTTCGCCCTGAGGGTCA
>JAAGNO010014193.1:0-70510 GCA_033439905.1 Ceryle rudis | reverse complement strand
GTGAGCCGAGTCACCATCCGTGCTACGCAGCGGGCACAGAAAACTGACAGAAATTAATTAAAAAATAATATGGCGGGGGGGGTGTTGACTTAGCGTTGTTTCAGGAAAGGCAAGAGCCAGGCAGTCTGTTGAAATCCAGGTGGATTTCTCAGCATCTTTGTGTAGTGGTGTAGTGGAGACGTGTGGAGTCCTATGTGCCTTGGTTGTGCCAAGCAAGGGGGGAGAGGGTCAGTCCTGCTCGTGGGCATTTCAGGCAGGGGTTTTGCCTTAAAATTGTGGTAGGGCTGTTTGCAGATTGATGGGCACTATCTGTCAGCTCATCTTTAGAAGTGGGACTTCTGTGGGAGGGACTCAATTCCGAAAGGCTCAGAATTGAGCAAGAAACATGTATGTCCTTTTGTTTTACAGTTTCTTACCTTTTCGGAGCGCTTAAGCAATGTTAATATTGATATTATTCATCGCATTGACAGAACTGGAAGCTACGCTGAGGTGAGAACAGCGATTGCTGTCATTTTCTCAAATCACATCACAACTGGATAAGCTCTGTGAAAGATTCGCTCAAGAAATTTATTCAGGAGGAAATTGGAAAGAAGCACCTGCTAGAGTTGCCTTTCTTGGAGCCCCATTTTGTGTTCTGTTGCCCATTATTTTTTGATCTGCTTTGTGTTATTGCCATGGAGACTTTGACAGTGCTACCCTGATGGCTTCCATGTGGCTGGTGGGCCTGTGGGTGTTTTTGAGCATAGGAGATGCTGCTGTAGCAGTCCACAGTCCTAGCTGCAAAGACCTGCAAAGACTTAACATGTACTGAGTAGTGACAGTACTTGCAGCATGTGTATAAAGCATGAGCACGCATCTTTATAGATCATAATGAAGGGTTATTTATATGTGTACTATAGATCGTCATTGTGCTTGTAGTGCTTTTCAGGGTATTACCTTCTGGCCTGATGGATTATTCTTGTGAACTTTCTACTCAGCTGTTTTTAGGATGCCAGAAGAAATCCCAATGCATTTGTGCTGGGTGGGATGTGGCTCAGCATCTTAGATTATGAAGGCCAGTCAACAGAGGTCTAAAAAGCAGTTACATAAACATGTCCCATCACCACAAGATATTTTCAAATGTGTTTTGCATATAGAGGGAAACATCTTATTTTCAGAGAAATTCTATAGCACTTTTTGAAATGAAGTCATCAAGATTTCTTGAAATATTCTTAAAATATTTAAGGCACTTGATATTTTTCTTCCTTTGAACCTCTCATCTTTGCAGGCTGCATTCATTAGAGTTGGTAGCTATTATTTTATCTTTGTTTTGGCAGGAGGTTGAAACTTACTTTTTTGAAGGACTGCGGAAATGGAGGGAATTGAACCTCACTCAACATTTTGGTATATCATTTTTATTTTGTGTTTCCTGCTTTGCTTAAACTCTTAAAATATGTTTCTTCTGCATCCAGAGCCCAATAGGAGATTTTCTATTGACTGGTTTTTGGACTGGGCTCTGGAGACCGAATATTCTTTAACATGGTACATGTTTACCAGCAGCTGGACTAAAATTTCAGCATTTGTCTTCTATGCTTCTAACAGTGCAATTCTACAGTGAAGTGGCCAACAAATGCCAGTCCTTCAACCAGCTGGTCTACTACCAGAATGCCATTGTGCAGAGCTTGAAGATACATTTGCAAGTTGAAGGCAGTCTTGCTTATCAACCCCTATTAGAGTAAGTATATGGTGACAAAATGTAGTTATAAGCCTTGGTATTGCATAAGTCATGGTATTGCAGGTAGCATGACTCCCGTAGTCAGTATTCTTTTTCTTTTTTGTACCTGAGGAAGTTAAAGCAATGACAGGCCCAGAGTGGATGTATTTCCCTGATAGAGCTTTATGGTTCTGTGTTTTCAAGAAAAATAACTATGACAATGCAAGCAAATTAACTTGAATGCTTACTGGGTGTCAGGCAGAATATTCATTATTCATGTGCTTTGTTTGATGTTAATCATTTATGTCTTTTTGTTAACTGTTATCTGCTTGATTTAAAAAAAAAGAATCTCAAGATTCTTGCCATGCACAGCTGCCTAATAGGTGATATTTAAATAAAAGTGAGAAGTACAGGTGATGCGTTCTTTCCAAAGAGACTGTGGTGGATTTTGTGATGTTTGACTATGTTCTTATTGGCTTGCTTTTGAAATGTACTAACATTGATGTATGTTCTGAAATGCAGTCTAGTGGTGCAGCTGGCTCGAGATCTTCAGACTGATTTCTATCCTCACTTTCATGACTTTTTTCTGGCCATCACCAAGTTACTGGATACACAGGACACAGAGCTGCTGGAATGGGCTTTTACCTCTCTTTCCTATCTCTACAAATACTTATGGAGATTGATGGTGAAGGACATACACAACATATACAGGTAAAAGCCATGTTTAATGTCTGTCTTGATCAGCAGTTATTAGATGCTATAGAAATGCAAATGCCACACAAATACATGGCGTAATGCTTCAGTATACTTGTTAGTGTGCTTTCCATGCTTTCTGAGAGACTCTGAGCCTTGTTATCATATGTGGCTCCTTTGAGATCCTGCTGACTTCTGTGGACCACTATACTAGAGGAGGGATGTGGGTTGGGCTGCAAATTTGGGTCTTCAGTCCCCTTTTCTCCTGTGGGAATAGAAGAGGAAGCATCCACTTCAGCTGGGTAAACAAAGGTTATAAAGACACTGGATTATCAGAGTTCTTTTGGAAACCTGTGACCAAGTCTAAATTCAACATAAGTCCCTTGAGTATCTATCAAGTATCTCAGTCGTAGTTGTATAATTTCCGTCTTTCGCAGTTGCAGACACCTAGATGACATTGCATGGATTCCATTGAGTTCCATTTTTTTCTTTCCCACTATTTTCCGCTTTATGTTTTTCCCTTTTTCCTGTCTGTTCAGTGGGAGAGCAGTTGAGGTGTGCATGGTTTTGTATGCCTTGAAACTCCCTTGCCACAGGATGCTGTGCGTGTGGCAGATGGGCACAGAATCAAAGGGAAACTGGCCAAGTTGGAGGGAGTTACCAAATGCGTAAGAGCCACTTCTGGCTTAGGGAGTCCCTGAGCTGAACAGAGGTGATTGAAGGCTGATTTTGTGTGTGTTTGCCCTGTTTTTAAACCTTTCCTAGGCATTTGCTTCTTGCTGCTGCTGTAGACTGGATACTGGGCTGAATGTACCTGTGGCCTGACCCAGTATGACTGCTTGTTCAGTCTTACATCCCTGTTGTAGCAGGGCTCTTCTTGTCATAGCCAGTGAGTCCATGTTGCCTCCTCCTAATTTCAGTTTGGAACAGATGCAACAAAAGGGGGATTGCAGATTTCCATCCCAACCCAGCAAAAGCTGTTGAGTATTGAAAAAACATCTGCTTGGCTGCAAATCTGAGGCATCGCTCTGTGGTGAACACATGCTGAGCCACCTGCAGCTGTTACTGATACCAGCAAACTGCAAATATCACCCCTGTAAATTGTATCTTTAGGAACTTTTAAATTCCCAGGAGCCCCTGTTGGCTCAACTGAAGTACAAATCTGGTTTATCAAATCAATTTTGGTTTTACTTAACTGGTGCTAAGTATGTATGTTGAAAATCTTGATGCTGCAGCTGAATCTGTGTGGATCCAGAGATTTTAGAGGTATTTCTGAATGCAGCTTAGTTTGCCTGGTGTTGTCATTTGACCTTCTTTGCAAAACTCTGTTCTTTATCCTGGGAGAGTGGGAAGGAATCGTGTTGAAGAAGCTATTTGCCCTCTCTAGGAGGACAGATTCTTAGTGTTTGTAAAAAGTGGCAATTTAAAATGTAAGTTTTAAAACCAGTTGGTGGCAATTCTTGCATTGCCTCTAAGATAGTGTGTTATTTTATGTCTTTGTAGCCTGTACAGCAGCCTGCTGGCCCACCACAAACTTCACATCAGAAACTTTGCTGCCGAAAGTTTCGTCTTTCTAATGAGAAAGGTAAGTGAGGTGTTTGACACTATCTCCGTCTTGTGGTGGCTGTTGGATTCAACGTGCGATATTAGGCTTTCTCCAGAGAAGGGATAATAAAGCCTGAGCTGGCATTCAGAATGTCCTGAGTTGTCATTTTTAGTGAATGTTTAACTGAGAATGTCATGCACTTCATATCAGCAGTGGCAAATAAAGGCCTTAGCACTCTGTTTTAAGAGCAGTTAAACCAAATGTCTGTGGTTGGTCTATCTAAAATGATTAGAAATAGTAAGTTAATCTTGCAAAAGGGAGCGTTTAGTTTGTAAATGCACATTTGTAGAGCTGAAGTTATTGTGACAATCTTTTTGCACTCTTGAAAATCAGAGTATATAACGTTCCAAGGAAGATCAATCAAGGTCAAACAGCAGCCTTTCGTGGAGTAAGGAAAGGAAGTGGTAGTTGTTGGGTTTTATTTAGTCAAAATACATACAAAAGCCTAGGATTCATGAGATTTGTTATCAAATTTCTGTATCCTTATTTTTGTCCTATGTTTAGGACCTTAATAAAGCATATTTGGTTGTTTTCAGAAATTGCTGAACTTCAAGTGAAATCCTCAGAAATTGAGAGTTTTAAAATATTGGACCAGCAGTCTTTGCAGTATTCCCAAGTGTGGTTATAGTTTTAGATGACTGGATTTGTGTTCAGCTGATAACACATCTCTTTCCACACTAGTGCAGTGCCCTCTGTGTTTCAGCTGTGACCAGTTTAATGGTGCATTTCTGCACATGTTTAATTCTGAAATCATAATAATGAAAACCACATCTTTCAGTTGCAGTGACTTCAGTAGGCCTATGTATATCTTGGGGCGGAGGGGCCAGGCCTGTAGTGAATAGCTGATCTTTTTTCAATTTTCTTGTGTGGGTGCAGAAATAATGAGCTTGAACTGTTGTGGGAAGGCAGGACTAGGAGTGTAATGTGGTGCTGTGGAGCCATTTAATTGCCTCTATCCATCTGGCAGCTCTGAATAAAAGATGGTAACTTCTTTTTTTTTTTTTCCCCTCCTTATGTTTTGCAGGTTTCTGATAAAAATGCAATCTTCAATTTAATGCTCCATGACCTGGGAGAGCACCCGGAGAAGGTGGAAGGTGTAGGACAGCTACTTTTTGAGATGTGCAAGGGTGTTCGAAGCATGTTCCACTCTTGTGCAGAGACGGTAAAGACAAGAAAAGATAGCAGGTTTAGGTGCTGCTGTAATGGAGCCTTAGGCAGCGCTCAGTGAAACCACGGAGTGTTGTCTTGTTCACCTCAGTTGGATCCTTGGTGATAAGCATGCTGTTCACTACTTAATAAGATCTGAAAGCCTTCTTCTAATGATGTTCTTTGAGACAGGAATGTTGGTTTTAGTAATTCCTGTGCAGTATTCCTGTATATTAAAACAGTACTTCTTGGTGATATTTCAGATTTTAACTGTAGTCATTCTAGAAATAATTGAGATCACTGGAACATTTTAGCAGTATATTGCACTAACTAATTTTAGGATTGATAGATTATTTTCTAAGTATAAGGACATGATGTGCTCTTTTCCTGTGCAGGCTATGAAGTTAATTCTGTTAAAGCTGGGACCTATTACTGAAGAAGAAATTGAACTACCGTGGGTAGCTGTAGGAGAAGCCTTTGTGCAGATGATCAGATCAGCTGCAGTGCATATCCATAAGGAGCATTTTGACATTGTCTTCAAGTGCCTGGAGGTACACTGATTTTTTTCTTTATTTTTAAATTTGTTTATTTTTATTCATGAGAGACTGAATAAGCCCTGTGCACTTACAAGAAAAATATTTGTCTTACAGGACTAGAACTGTGTTGGGTTTGTTTGTTTACTGTTTTGGAAGCATTAAATACCTTAAATTCCCATGTTTGGGGGAAAAATCTCACCCTTCTTTTGTAAGTTCAGTGTGACCCTGCTGGCTGCGCTATGAGCGAGGAGGTAACTGCTGTGTGTGAGACTTGCAGCTCAGTCCTGTGGCTGGGCATGGAGGGTTTGTAGGATCTGCCTTTGCAGGCACCAGAGACCCTCTTGCTGTGGTGGGAATGCTGGGGCTTGCTTTATATTGCTGAACTATGTATGTTGGTGGTTCCAGAACCTCTTGGTGACAATAAAGGGGAAGCTTCTTTCCCTTGCAGCTGTCTTGACAGCAAAGACCTGGGCTGAACCTGGAGAGCCAAGTTTAAGCCTTGGAGCCAAGTACTGAAAATCACAGCAGTGTTTTCAGTCCACATGGTTGGGGGTTACACTCATGAGGTTTGAGGGAGCAGAGCTGAGTGCTTTGTTGGGTCAGGATGATGTAGAGTAATGAACAAGGACCTGGCAAGTGTTTTTTCATAACCCAACGAACATTTAGATGTTTTCTAACTAACAACTGGGATTTGCTAAGGGGGGGAAGAAAGCTCTTGCAACTCACATGATAGTCTGTGTTGGTTGTGCTCTTCAGAGGGGAGAAATAGGGAACTGGAGGAAATGATACAGGTGAACTTTAGGGTAGTCCTTCCAGCATGGGTAAATAGTCCTGTTTGTTCCTCATAGGAACTCCTTCCCTGTGACTATACATAGTTTCCTAGAGAATCTTGTCCTGTTCCTCTTACCTGACCCAATATGATAGCAGTTTCTGCCTCACTGTCACTAAGTATAGAATTGTTTGCCACCCAGTGTTTTCTATCCCTGGGATCTAAGTCCACATATTGGTCACATAATTTGCTTTATGTTTAATGAGGCTTGGTTTGTTGTTTTTTTCTTTTCTTTTACCCTGGGAACCAGTGGGTGCCTGGAGATACCTTGCTCGGAGGGAAATATTTATATAGTCTATGATAGCTCTCAGAACTGGGTTCAGTTTATAGGATGAAGGATGGAAGTTTATATCTTCTGGACAGAAAGGGACAGTAATGGGATTGATCCAGAACAATTCCATTATCTGTGTAATGTAGATGACATGAGTAACCTCTCAGAATTCACAGTGCATAATGATGCATAAAATGTAAAAGTACTTAAGTTCTGATATTCTAGTGGAAGCTGGGTGCTTCCATACTATTGTGGGTCTTGGGCAAGTGTTCCTTTCTCTTCCTCTTTCCTATTTTGTATGTCATGTGTTGGCCTTCCAGGAGACCCTCATCTTGGGAGGTATTTGTGTTTCTGTCCAAGGAATGCGGAATGTGTATTTTTACATAATGGGAATCCCATAGTGTTGCTGCAAGGTGTAGTTTGTTGAACATAAATGAGAGTCAGCAATAGTTTGTCAGGCAGTTGAGATGTTGATTCTTTAGAATGCCTTTCAAACAGCAGTAAGGGAAACAGGGTCTGAAACATTTCCCTGAAACATTTTGCTCTCTTTTTATATTTAAACAGGAGTCACTCTTAGATTTGCAGAGGAAAATAACTAAGGCCAACTGCTGTATTGCTTCAGAGCAGATGGAAAGGATTCTGCAAGCTTATCTGATCCTAGTGGAACATGCAAATGGATCCAAGATCTCACTGCCTGAAGATGTCTGTCAGGTAGGTCAGTCCATCACTTTGGAGGATACGCCAGAAAAGTATCAGTTGAATATTGAAGAGGTGTGATCAGCTGAAGCACTTGTACACAGTTGTGACGCATCATTCGGCTTAGGATTTGAGTGGAATGAATGAATGGAGATATCTGAGTATTGCTCCTTTTCTGAGCCCATGAATGCTGATGTAGTCCTTTAAATGAGTAAGAGGGAAAGTGGGCTGCTGCTTCTACAGACCAGTTCCTGCCACTGTGGAGGAGAGTAGACCACCATATCAATGGTAGGGCAGTTCTGCCAGATTCACATGCGTTTAACCCCACTGGGTTCAAATATGGGTTTAGTGCCTTCAAACTTTGACAGGACTATTGGGTTTCATTGCTGTGGCCTGAAGCTTAGAACACTGTGCCCTGCTGCTCCAGGGACTGTCAAGGTCATTCAGACCAGGCAATCACTGTCTTCACAGATGAATGTCAGTTCTCTCTCTTTCATTTCAGATTTTAATAAAAATGTTAAAAACACCAGATCTCTCAACATCTTGCTGCAAGACCCTGCTGAACACCATTTCTGCATTCCTGCTGGCCGAGAACGTTTTCTTGCCTGATTCTTTGGCCAGGGAAGCTATTGAGAAGGTAACAAGAACTGCTGCTTACAGCAGAAATCCCAGAGTTCAAGTTCTCTAGAGCAGGCTGATATCAGGATATTCCACTTCAGACTGGGAAATATACTATAAAATCCCCTTTAGCCTTCTTTCATAGATAAGGGAGAAGCCTTAAATAATGTCTGCTGACATGCTGGGACTCCTTGACAGTCTTACATAGACCATCAGTGTAGCAATGTCACTGGCAGACAGCTTTGCAGTGAAAGCAAGGCTCTGATTCAAAGACCTACAGCCTCTGTAGAGACAGGAGGGAGAAAAGAGAAGGGACATGTTCTGCCTTAGATTATAAAGTGGGTCAGTTGGATTTAGTGAAAAAAGTAATTTTGCCAAGTGTTTAGTGAGCATGACTTAGCCTTGTGAACAAGGTTCAGGCAAGTGCAGTTGGATTTAGAAAGTGCAGGGGTAGGTATATTTTCAGCATTACTATGCTCCTGAAGCATTGACAGGATTAGCTGCATACTTTTCTGTCAAATGCAGTGCTGCAAAGAGTAATAGATGCCACTATGGAGTCTGATTCTTCAGTTTTCCTGTTACAGTACATTATAATTTTGCAATTTACAGTGTAGACCATAGTGGTACTGTGTATGTAAACAAATATTTGGAAGAAAAGATGATATGTGATTTATGGTGGAGAGCAAAGCTATTGGAATTGTTTAAAAAAAAGATCAAGTCTGATCTGGTCTGCAGTGTTGGCTTGTATTGAAATAAGATTGGTTCTGCTCGTAGCATGACTCCAATTTTGCTCAGGAGGTGTGGTCCCTCAAACATCTGAGGATATTTGTCTGGGCTTCTGTTAAACTGGACGAGGCTTACAGTTGTCCTTGTCTTCTGAGAGGCCAGGGAAGGGGAGATCTAGGTGTGTATTTTTATGTTGCACATCTCAGCACTGAGGAGCACCGATCCTGGATATCTCAGAGGAGGTCTGGTTGTATCTTGAATCCTTCAGAAGCACAGAGCTGGCACTGCCCATAAGGTGGTAAACTTTCTGCAACCTGCTGCACAGGAAAAATGCAGAGTTAAAAGGTTTTGGGTCCAAGCTTTTTCTTAACAGATGATGTGTCTATGCTGCAGTTCTAGAAATTTTCAGCTTACATTTTCCACATCATGTTAAGGAGATACTTAAGCTGTCTTTGCAAAAAGCCAGCTTGGATCCAGCAAGGTTTGTTGAAAAGGCTTGTGTCAGCAGGGTTTCTTAAAAAGGACTGTGCTTTTCTGTAGCTGAAGTGCCACTGGAAACAGTATTGCCGTGTGTGCCTGAACTAAAAAGGCCTGCTAGCCGTGAACAGAGAGCCACACTGTGTGTCTCAGAGCTCAAAGCATGGCTGATTCATAAACCAAGAAAAATGTCCCATGGGTAATGGAGAGCTGACTATGAAATGTCTCTTGTTTATGTGTTCCTGTCAAGCTTTCATTTGCATCTTGCAGGTATTTGCAAGTGGATTTGAACGGCGCTTCCTTTTGGACTTCTCCGAAGCGATGTTCACAATGAAGCAATTTGAGAGGGTAGGTGGACGCTTTTGTGCATTTTGTTTATTTTTGTTGCCAAAGGAAGCAACTGGGAAATCCATAGAATATTTACCTGTCTTGTGTGCAGAAGTGTTTTTGTGTATTCACATGATGTTTTTTTAAACTTCTGGCATGATCTGGTAAGAAGGAAAGAGGTTGCGTTGAAGTTCGTAATGGTGCTCAGGGTTGGAGAAAGCGGCAGGTATCTGTGCTTATAAAAAGAAGCTTGTCTGATGGGAATTAAAGGGGTGGGCTTGTTATGGATTGGGTAAAGAGAGGGAGTTCTGAAGAAGGTAGGTGGAAATGAAGAATAAGGGATATCTGATCAGTCAGGGCTGGAAGTGGTAAAAGCTGGGGATGTGAAATGTCCTGATGAGACTAGATTCTGGGGCAAACTTGAGTTTTTACATCAAATCTTACCTTTGTGGGTAAGAGGATATCTGTGTGCTGTTGTCCTCGGGCACCAGGACTGATAAGTGTGGTGCTTTGATGGGTCATTTGTGAGTGTTTGGATTCCTCTGTGGCTGGTGTCTTGTGTTTTTTCTGGATTTGATCATGATTGAGGAGATTTAATTTTTTTTTTTTTTTTTTTTTTTTTTTTTTTTTTTTTTTTTTTTTTATGTTCCTTCAGCATTTTCTTCCATGCTTTCTAGAGTACATTGAGCATTGCTTCTCTGACACAGATGTCCTTGCAAAGGATGAGGCGATGGCAATGCTGGCTAAACTAATTCTGGTGAAAGCAGAGCCTCCTACCATTGGTTCAATGGCTTTTGAAAAGTATCCTCTTGTTTTCACTGAATCATCCATCAGGTGAGACTTGTCAAGTTTAGCCAACACTAGATGTGTCTGCATGGCTGCCGGCATGAAGGCAGCACAGAGCTACATAAAAGTTGTTCCGCAGTATGTGCCATGGTTGTGCAAATGAGAATGTTGCTGGCAGATTTGCAAACCAAGTGATATGATAGGATTCGATTTTTCTTTCTAAGATTATTTGAGAAGAGATACTGCTCTGGAAAGATTTGACCGGTATAAAAAGACCAGTGAGTGTTGCGGTTAGGTGTGTGATGGAGATTTGTTACACCAGCATGCAAGCTGCATCCTTGGGCTCTTTAATCTTTGGAGTGAGTGCTGCAGTCCAGATTCTCATCCTTACTAACCTCCTGTCTGTGCCCCCATCTTTCTTCCCCATATACATACATCTTGTCCAGCAGCTTTCTTGGCAGCAGTATTACAGTGTTAGTGTAGAATACAGCTGGTTACCAACGGGCCTGTAATTAATCCAGATACAGCACTGCGCTGGCACAGCTTGACTGCTGCTAGCTGCAAAGCTAGCTTTGGTGCAGGCCAGAGATTGCTTTCCCCCTGGCACTTCGTTGGAAGGATTTGGGGTAACCGCTTTCAAGCATAGAGTGACCGTTGCTAATCTACTGATAACAGTTGTTGTAATCACTCTAGCTCAGATAATGCAAAACTTTCACATGCAAAGCGGTAACCTGTGTTGCCTTTTACGTAAGGTTTTATCTTTCCTAAAAGCAATCCACTCTGGGGGTTTTTCTTATTTTTAATTAATAGAATGGAGATACTAGAGTTTAGGGAACAGAAGGTTGAGTCAGAATAGTTGCATTTGGTTTTCTTCCCTTGTTTTCTTTGTCTGTTATCTCTGGATTTTCAGTGGTATGGAGAACATAGCTGAGAGGACCTCGGTCCCGCTTGAGACTTTTTTGTGCTCCTGCGTTGTCAGTGGTATAAATTAGGGCTGGGAGAAGAGATCTCAAGAGTTGCATACCTCATCTTCTACCTAGGATGGAATTAGCAAGTCCTGAAGCATTTCAGAAAGATATTTGCCCAAATTGTTATTAAATACTCCAATTCCAGAGATTTCCAAGTTGCCCCTGGCAGTCTCTGCCAGTTCTTTGCTGTCTTTAGGGTCACACAGGTGTTTGGTGGTTGGGTTTGGGTTTTTTTCACCCAGTCCTCAGTGTATGAACTAAAGTTCCTTTACTGCAGTTTAAATCCATTGCTGCTTATCTTATCTGCAGGGAACATAAAGAGCGGAATATTTCTTACTCTTTACATCCAACTTTTACAAATAACAGACTTTGATCATCAGAAACATATGAAATCTTTCTCTGGACGAACAGTCCTAATTCCTTGAGTTTTATCTCATAAATTGTTTCTTAAACCTCTAATGATTCTTGGTGCTGTCTTTTTGTTAGCTACTGTATTTCTTGAAGGGTGGAGCCTATGCAGCCTTCTAACGGTGGTCTTGCAAGCACTGAGTGGAATGAAAAGATTGTTGTCCATGGGATGTGTACTCCTGCTCATATGTTCCAGTAGGGTGTTAACCCCTTCTACCTGCAGATAGGCTTGTTGATTTGTGCTCAGCTTGTGATTCTTTTTAAATCCCCAAACTTTTAACTCACTGGTTGTTTTCTGTCATCCCTTAGTCTATCTGTGTCACCGTGATCATGGTTTATTAATAGTAATCACAGAGATGACTCTCAGGTGCTCCTAGAGGCAATATGTCTCAGCTGTGAGGGTGTCCAACTGGGAACTAGTATCTTGCCTTCTAGAAATATTATTTGAACTTGAAATAAAGAGCTCCTATTTCTCATGGGCCATGTTTTATGTTCCTCAGCACGACTAGGTAATATTTTGTGCTGTGGAGGATGTGAAAAATTAAAAAATCCCTTGGGTTGTCCAAGTCCTTTCTGCTAGAAGTAGCAAACATAATCTTGAATATCATGAAAGGAAAAGGAAAAATGTTTGATATGCAGTGATGGGTTACTAAAAGGTTTGGTTTTATTTTTAGCTCTAATACAAGGCAACAAGCAAGTAAAAGACAAGAAGGAAAGGCAGAAGTACCGGTGTTGGATCATGTTCTGTCTTTAATTCATTTACAAGAGAAGGAAGATGTCACTGATCTTTCACAGCCTTGGGCTGCCTTGGTTGTACTGCCACATATTAGGTAAGGGATATTCTATGGTACTACTGTCACATATTTCTGTAATACTGTCGAGTTCACTATCTGTCAGGAATCATTTTCCTAAGGGAAGGGCAATAATCCCTAGCTTGGGAAAACTGGGATTAGGAGGTGGAAAAATGCTGTGTGGAAATACCATGAGTCAACAGTAAAGTCAGGAATAGGATATCATTTTCCAGATTGCCTCCTTACTAAATTTAGTGCTCTAGTACATAAAGATGTTCTTGACATGTTTCAGTTTCTGTGTTTTAAGCACTGTTCTCTCTAGATAGTACTTTTTAAAATAACTATAAAGTTCTCACATGGAAGAAATAGTTGAAAAGAAGGTGCAGTGAATGCTACAACTTCAACTTTGAATCAGAAATGGAAAAAATGGTTTGCTACTGGTTTCAAACTTGGGGCTAGCTATCTGTAATTTAATACAAGAGAGATGTGAAAGAAAGCTTTCATATGTGTGTAGGTGTATGTGTAACAGAGATAAAAGTCCTCTTGTTTATTTTGGACAGACCAATGGACAAAGAAAACGTTCTACCTCGTGTAACTAGTTTTATAGACTCTCTCTTCACAGCCATTGACAAAGGAATCCTCTGCAAAGGTCAGTTGCGATTATTTCCTGTTTGTTTGCTTTCTGTTGACACATTCAAAACAAAAAGGCAGGTTTTTTGATAACATAAAGCATGGAAATGAATAGCAGTAGCATTGTATCCAAATGTATTGACCAGCTCAAGGAAAACTAGAAGAGCTTGGGATGAAACACTCTCCAAGAAACTATTCTGCATTTGCTGTTGATAATAACAGTGAAGCAGCAGATGTTCTGCGAAGGGGAGGACAGATACAATTACACAGGAAAAGAAGTGAGAAAAATAAGGGAATCTATCTAAACCAGATCCAGAGTAAAGTAGTCAAGTGAAGGAGAAACTATTGACTAAGTCTATGATACGATTCTATGATATGAAGCTGCAATTAGACTATTCCAAACCTATAGTGCAAAGTCTGGGACGTGAGCATGTCTGACCTAAGTGACAGCACTTCTAAAATGCTGCATCTTTCCTCAAGGCATGGGTGGTCACTGATTGTCTTCCCTCTCTGGCCAGAAATACAAGTGGTTAACTGAGCTTCTGTTGGGCAGGGCAGTTCTTGTTCAGGGGAAATGGCAAGTATTTGGCCTTGGGCCAAAGTATGAGCAAGTATTGGAATGCCCCAGGTTCAGTGTTCAGCATTCCTTGGTTTGAAAGGGCTTGTCTAGAGTCTGGCCTTTTCCCTTTGTAATGCCTATATTAATGTTCTTAATTGTATCTGTCAGTTGGCTTTGTTGCTTTTTCTTCTCTAGTCCTTGTCAAGCATGGTCCTTTTTGATTTAGCCCTTTCTTTTATACTGTTTGCAGGGTTTACGTGCCATCATGATTATTTTAGTGGCAATGTACTTCTTCTAAAAGAGGACTACCCAAGCTTGCCTTTCTTGGGTCTCACCTTTGGTGGCAGTAGTAGCAGCTCTGTACCAGCTTTGTGTGTGTGCAAGAGGCACGTTGCTATTTCTTCTTTTGCCTGTAAGAGAAAACAAATGCAATCTTGGTCCAACGCTCCTGCCTCCTATTGTTCCATCCTACGCTTCTTTGCGTGATTTTCCTCACTGTCCTCCCAAACTGGGGTTCCTGGACCTTTCTATATCCTCTGGCCTTCCTTCCAGGTCCATGATCTCTACAGTTCCTTGACCTTGTACTAGGACTCCAGTCTTCTTTCACTGCCTGTGCGAGGCACATCCCAGCTCAGTGCTCCCTACTTGGCATACCTGGCCTCTGAGGCTTGAGGCAAAGTGCAAGTCTCAGAACTGGGTGTTTTCTACAATTGCAGTGGAGTTCAGGGGAGCTGGCTTGTAAACTGGGACAGAGCAGCAGCACGTTACCCCTGAGACAGCTCATCAGAGGTAGCTGCCTGTATGGAAGTGCTTACCCTACTGATCATATAGATGTGTCTGTAATAAGGTGGGAGCCACTGTCTTTGTCCAGCACAAACGTACTACTGCCAATTGGTAGGCAGATTACAGTTTGGGAACTTACACTATAGATGCAAAAAGCTTCATCCTGCCATTACTTGATGTTTCTTTTCCCCTCTCTGAGGAGCTCCTTAAGGAGGTTAATGGTGAGCAGGATTCAATGCATACCTGGGAAATTAAGCAACTTGGAATAAAGGGACTTTTTCAAAGGGATAAATGGGAAATGAATGCTCACTTCCCCATCTTTTCCATGGTAGTTGGCAGCATGCAAGAAAACTACATCCCTTTAGAAACTTTCTTCAGTTTGCCTGGTTTAGGAACAGTGTTTCTTCTGCTTGGAAAGAAATGAAGAAGAGGGTTGTTTTGGTTTTGTTTTTTATTTATTTTTATTAAACAATCTACTTGTTCAGTTAAAGTATTCCCTTTCTTGACTGGAAGGGCTTTGGCTATCCTGTACTTCTGGGAAACCCTCCATCCCTAAAGGACACTGAGAAGTTTAGGAAAGAGATGCAATTGCTGTAACAAAATTCAGCAAACCTGCCTTCCATTCACTAACAAATAATCAGTCTTCAAGTACATGGGACAGCTTTGAAGGTCTCACATGGTAGCACATTGGCAAAGTGCCAAAGTTTATAGGCACCTGTGTAATAACATCAGTATATATTTTTGCTTCTGTCATATGAATTTGGGCAGCATTTCTTCATTTCCGAGTGCTGTTTATAACACAGAGCTGAGACTCCTGGAACAGTGTTTAGTTCCAGATTTCTGCTCTCTCTATCTGGGTGTGATGGACACATAGGCAAACTGGGAGCTGCTCGCAACTTTCAACGCTGGCCCACTGGAGTAGGAACTTACTTGGATATCCAGAGGAGCATTTCCTTTATGGGTTACGATAAAGGTTAGAAAACACACATGTCAGTTCAGGGATCCATATCTTACCCTATTGCTGTGACTCCAGCCATTTAGAATGGACAAGCACCATACAAACACAAATCATTGAATACTGAGTAAATACACAGGTTGTTCTTGTTCTTTCTCTTGCTCCAGGAAGCCTGTTTGTGGCCTGCCAAGCTGTAAGTACTCTTCTTAGTTTGGCAGAGTCTTCTGAAATACTCCATTTGTTACCTGTGGAGCGTGTCAAGAGCTTGGTGACGTAAGTAAACTCTGTAATCCTTCGTGATTCTCCTTGGTACGGCAAAGAGTTGACTTTGTCTTTATGCAGGAGGTTGTTAAATGACTCTTTGTGTATTGCCCGTTCTGTTAGGCCAGCGTGTTGCTTCAGTATTGTGATTTTGTAAGGAAGCAACGTTGTGGGCACAGTTTGTTTGCAGAACCAGGTAGATGTAGTGCCTGTTCCGTGACATTTTCTCTGCAGACTAAAGCTTTTTAAGACAGCTTCAGGGTAGTGTGCCAAATAAAATGAGTCTAGTTTTGCCCAGTTAACACTTAGTTAACTGTGTTTACATTATATTGATAAGACAGGAGCTGCACATTCTAAGTTGTGTCAAAAGCCTGCAGTCTTTTGATGTTGTTGGGATTCCACCATGTCCTTACATACCTAAGTGTGTTCTTGCTTCACAGTGGGAGGAGCTTCTGTATGCTCCATTTTACTTATCATAACTCTCTTCTACTTAAAATTAGCACGCCTAACTGAGTGGCTGGAGGGGTTGAGGGAGACTGTTGATCTCTCTCCAGCAAATCCTGCTGAACTTGTCATCTCTCATCACTGTTGGGCTGGAGCATCTCCAAGCCTTTTGTGGCTTGAGCTTCAAAACATCCTGTTCAGTTAAGAAATCATGTTGCCCATGTCTGAGGCATGATGGATAATGAACAGCTTGCCCAGATGAAGCAGAAAGTCTTGGCATCAAGCTTCAGTGTAGTGCTTTTCTGACAGCTTTGGGCTAGGGGTGTGAAGTTCACTTGGTGCAAGGGATGTTAGGTAGCAGAAGGAGGTTTCCTGGTGAGCAGGCATGTTTTCTGGTGTCTCGCCTAAGAGGTATTATTTTGTTTCTGTTCACTGAGTGGCGAGATGGGCAATGGCAGCATTCCTTGTCTGACCTGTGCAGATCTGTCTTCTGTATCTCTGTGTGTGTGTGACCAGGCTGCTAGCCCCAGCTTGATAGGCCTGATAAGTACAAAGGAGGAATCTCATGCCTTTTGGGCTGTCATAGATAACTGGGCTTTGAGGCTGCAAGCCAGTGTGCTGGTGAAGTCTGACTTCACTGGTACCAGCAGAATTTTCTCTTAATATTGCCCTATTTTCAAATACCTCTATTGTTATAGTACTGTCTGTATGCTAATAAAATACTCTGTCGTTTTAGCACTTTTCCTTCAGACCCCTCTGCGTTGCTGTTGGCTGATCTCTATTACACAAGGTTGGCATTGTGTGGCTGCCAGGAACCCCTTTCCCAAGGGAACCTAATGGACTTGTTTGAGAAGTTGCATCCTAATATTTCCACTGGTATTTCCAAGGTAATCTGTTATTTTGAGCATGGGAAAGACAATTTATATTTTAACAATGTCATTTAAGTAAGCTGAGCTAAATGACAAAGGCTGAAAGGAGAAACATGAGACTGTATAAAGCTATTATGTGCATAGTATCTGTTTAGCACTGTGTCTATTTCTAAGAGGCTCCTGTGGGGTATGAGTTTACATAGGTTAACTTTTAGCCCTATGAGGCTTGCCTCTTACCTACAGGTGAATCAGAGCAGGAGCCTAATGTATTTTGATTTGCCTGCTAGACTACAGGAGCTCATCTGTTTCTGAAGTCCAGGAGGAGCCTGGTGAAATCAGCCTGCTGTGCAAAACATTAACCTCTGTGTAGGTGTGTTTGTGTCTGTGTATGTAACCTGCATTCTTCTGCACCCTTCTGACATGTTTCCACTTTGGATAGGTCCGGCTATTGACTGTTCGTGTTCTAAACCACTTTGAGAACCCACCTTCTGCACAGATTGAGGTAGTGCTGAAACTTTTCATTTAACATTTCAAAGCCGTCTGTGTTTGATGTTGTGTGTGAACTGTTTTCCACTTGACAGAGAAAAAAAAGATGTATCTGGTAGAGGTCATCCCCTGCTTTTGTGCTTTCACATTCCATTTTTACCTGTTTGTCCACCTGCCTCCTGATGTTTTCAGATGTGTGAGTTTTGATGCCTAAGTGGTAGAAACCAAAGCAAGTCCCTCGACTTTGTTCTTTGGTCCAAAATGAATGTGTAGTTTTGTTGAAATACCTTTAAATGAGAAAAAGATACTCTTAACAAAATGTGTGTCACTTGTTTGTTCAGGGTGACAACACTGAGGGACTCCAGACAGTATTTGCTGTGTTGCTCCAAGCAGAACTTGTGCCAGCAACAGTGAATGATTACAGAGAAAAACTTCTCCATCTGAGGAAGCTAAGATGTGATACAGTGCAGTCTGCCATACCAAGTGGATCTTTGCAAGAGGCAAGTAGTTATTGCCAAAAAGTAGTTGTCACATTCCCTTATTTCAAGATAATGTTCTTATTCCATCACATGGATTGCTATAAGAGTTCATGAAAAAAATCAATTAGCCACCAGATTAGGTTTTAGAACACTTACATGTTAGTAGGGGTCACAGCTCCCATTGTGCTTGGGACTCTCAGATATTTAGTAGAACAACAGTGGTATCTTGGTAAGTGGCTCACAACCATATTAATCACGTTTTCATATCATGGAAAGGAAGGCAAATGATTCCAGGAAGATGTAAGTCATGGTCAAATTTTAAATCATGATCTTGCATGCATGGCTGATTGTTGGTAGGACTCCCTTTGGCCATTACACAGCGTGGCTTCTGGATCTTGTAGCAGGGTGAAAATCTTGTGTGGCTGTGATTGCTGAATCTCCCCTGCTGCTGAGCTAAAGGGGACCTTACTTTCTAGATGTTGGAAGCGTCACAGCTTTGGTAGTTAAATGTTTGTTGTGGTTTAACCCCAGCTGACAATTAAGCTTTAATCAGACGCTTGCTCCCTTCCTGATGGGATGGGGGAGAGAATTGGAAGGGTAAAAGTGAAAAAACTTGGGCGTTGAGATAGAGACAGTTCAACAGCTTAAACAAAAGCTGCACACGTAAGCGGAACAAACCATGGAATTCATTCCCTGCTTCCCATCATCAGGCAGGTGCTCAGCCATCTCCAGGACAGCCAGGCTCCATCACACGTAGTGGTTACTTGGAAAGACAAACACCCTAACTCTGAAAGTCCCCCCTTCTTTCTTCTTACCCCAGCTATATATGCTGAGCATGAGTTCATATGGTATGGAACACCCCCTTGGTTAGATGGGGTCAGCTGTCCTGGCTGTGTTCCCTTGAACTTCTTGTGCGCCCCAGCCTACTCACTGGTGGGTGGTGTGAGAAGCAGAAAAGGCCATGACTCTGGGTAAGTGCTGCTCAGCCACATCTAAAACATCCCTGTGTTATCAGCACTGTGCCAGCACAAATCCCAAACATAGCTCCACAGTAGCTACTGTGAAGAAAATTAGCTCTACTCCTGCTGAAACCATCATAGAGATCATGGACTTGGTGGGGGGATTTGTTTTTTATTCTTTTTCTGGCTGTTGCCGTACCTGTATGATTTTTTTATCTTGACTTGTAAGGTCCTGTGAAGAAGTGGTGTAGGTCAGTCCTGGTGCATGTAGGTCAGCAAGAAAGCAGTCCAGAGGACGTGCTTCTGGGCTTAGTGCAGTCTAGGCTTAGTGCAGGAAAGACTCCTCAGGGCAAACTTGCCTCTTTCTAATGCTGCTGTGGCAGCCCTGAAGTTCAAGGGGGAGGTAGGAAGTCTGCATCATCTGCTGTGTTGAACTGGTTTTTGCACATTCAAGATATGCAGCTATGGTGACTAGATCTCAGTGCAGTTTACAGTAAATGGGCTCTTGATTTCCTCATGCAGCTATCAGCCAAGGAACGGTGATCTATGTGACTTGCTTCATTACTTGTAGTACTTCTGAGAAATTGGTATGGGGAAGTTAGTTGGTCCTTGTTAGTTTTTTACATCTCAACAAGATGGTATTGTATGTCATTCTAGGTGCCTCTTCGATATTTACTAGGAATGCTTTATATCAACTTCAGCCCCCTCTGGGATCCGGTAATTGAACTCATAACGTGAGTAAATACAGTTGGATGCTGCAGTCTGTGGTTGTCTCACAGAACATTCTTTCCATTGTTCTGTGACAAAAGCGGATGTAAAAATGTGTGATACGGAGAGATCTGTGCATGTTAATCTTCATATGGAATCTTCTGAAATGCATTTGATCTCAAATAAATTGCAACCTGTGTAGACTTTTTTTTTTTTTTAATGTAGTTTCTGTTTTTTCTTACTATTAAATTTGTCAAATAACATCAGAATGTTGAGTGAAAGCAAGTACTTAAAGGAGCAAGAAGTCCCTCTTGGTTTCTTCATCTCTGACTTTTCTGTCCTTACTGGAAAACCTCTAAGTGCTGCTTGAAGAGTAGGAAGAGTTAACATGGTGACAGCTGAGCTGAATAACAAAACCAGTGTCTGCTTTTCAGCACGACTTTTATCTTCTTTTTCCACCACGCCTCTGTTTTATGATTAAAGGAGGATGGGATTTTTCCCCTAAAACAGTGAACTAATAAAAAAATGTTAAACCAGCTCTTCAAAAGATATGTCCATGATAATTCTTCCTTTGGTTTTATATTATGTTACTGTACAGAAGTCAGTAGAAAACTTGACAACATTTTTACTCAATTTTAGTTCATTTGAAGTCATGAGATAGCAGATTATTTTAATAACAACTGACATTTGGGATCCATGAGTAAAGGCAAGTGTCATGCAGATGTCCTGGCTTCAGACACCCACATTAAAGCAGGGATCAAAGCCTCCAATTGTGTCGGTTGTTAACTTGCCTAGTTATGCATGGCACTTTTTTTTTTTTTTTTTTTTTTAATTTCATGCTGTCTTATGCTTTGTTAGTTCTCATGCAAAGGAAATGGAGAATAAACAGTTCTGGAAGGTCTTATATGAACATTTGGAGAGGGCTGCTACCTATGCTGGTAAGTCATGACTCCTAAGTGTCATTATGACAATAACTCAGCTAATTGTGAATTACTTGGCTGTGTTTTCATGTGCCCCAAGTTTACATGTGGTGGGGGAATTCAGAACTAGGGCTCTTGACTACTGATGTCATGTCTGGGGCAGGAATGGAGAGGCTTGGGAGAAATCTCTGTCTGCCTCTGACCTAATCACCAAGAAGCAGATAGTAAAGGCACCTGCATTATGGGAGGGCATTGTGGGTTGTGAGAAGCCATTCAGCAGTTTCGTCCCTGCTTAAGGCTGGCTCTGCCCAGACTGATCGTGAACAAGGACAAAACCAGTATAAGGGGACTGACCATCTTTCTGCTCCGTAGATTTGGTGGGAAACTGAGCTTAATTAAGATGCGTCAGGGCTGTAAAGCATCCTGCAATACTTTCTAATCAATGTGTGTCTTTCAGGTCAGTGTTAAATACAGTTACCTAAACAGGTACACATCACCAAAATTTACTTTTGTTATGGGGCACTGATCCCTTGCTACTGGTGATAATGAAGTAACCTGAAGAGACTTTCTTCATCTATTCTATAGAAATGGAGCTGCAAAATGAACTAGATGAAGAGGAGGAAAGCATTGCTGAAACAGAAAGAGAGAAGATACCAGAAGGAGGAGTGGGGACTGTCTTCCTGGAGCAGCTGAGAATTAGAACAGATTGCAGCGAGAGGCTGGACCACACAAACTTCCGTTTTCTCCTGTGGAAAGCACTGGATAAGTTTCCAGACAGAGTGGAGCCAAGGTCGAGGGAACTTTCCCCACTTCTTTTGAGATTTATAAGGTAAAAAAGCTTTATGTTTCAGGTGAGAGGACACATTGCTTTCAGTGTGCTGCTGAGCTTTAAGAGTATGGCTTTCCCATTTTAGGCTTTATTTCCTGAATGCATAGCTGATGAAATGTCTGCTTCCAGTTAAGATAACCTCTTGATTGAGGTGTGGATTTTGTTAGAGACATCACACAAGAAGCAGGCTGAAATGAAACTGGCAGTATGTTTCTGCTCCTCGGTCTCTCAGTTGTTCACTTCGACATTGTCACAGCCTTGTTACTTATTAGGGAGTGATTTTGGTGGAAATAAAGTTCCTTTTTCTTCTTAAATGAAAATACTTTTTAATCTGGAATTACAGAAGACCAGAGTATTTTCCCCAAAGATGGGGAAAGTACTGGTTTTGTTAGAAGTTGTTTCAATTTCCTACCCCTGGAGGAAGAGCAGTGGTGTGCTTGCCTAGGTGCATGTATGAGGTAGTATGATGCACATGGGGTAGATGTGATCTCATGGCAGGGGAAGGCTTCTGATACTCCTCTTCTATGATTAGAATATCTGTTTTGCTTGCCTCCCTGGAAAATGGAACCCTGCTGTAGTAGGGTAGTTGCCTCACTCTCGCACTGCCATACTCACTGTTGCCTGCCCACTCAAACCTACACAACCGCTGTGCCCTCCACATAACCTCTTTACAGACTTCTGGTAATTCAGTGATTGACATCTCTCTTCTGTCCACCAGGCACCTTCAGTCTCCTTTAGCGTATTTGGTCACTGACTTTTATCTCTGCAGCCTGTAGGCTAAGCAGTATATACTTGCTGAAGTATGCTTTTTTGGGCATGTATAGCCTTCTAGTGTCCCGAGACATGGTAAATAATAAGGAAAATAATAAGGAAAATGGTGCATTGTGGAGTTTTTAGTTGTTCTTGCCCTGAAAGGCTGAAAAATGCTATGCTTAATTTCTTCCTTTTGTTTTGTTTTGTTTTTTAAACACAGAAATGAGTACTACACAGCAGATTCGTTAGTGGCTCCATCTCAGGATCTTAGAAAGAAAACTAGAGATATAGTAGCAGCAAAAGAAAAACCTGGTGAGGAGGTGAATGATGTTGCTATGGAAGAGGAGGAGGAGGAAGAAGAAAAGGAAGAAGGGGAGCCAATTACTGTAGCACTACCAAAAAAGAAAACAAAAAGAGCTGCTGCTAAGTGAGTATTTTTAGTTTTCTCTTGCTAATGTTTTCATGGAAAGGTAGATTCGGCCGCTCATGTTTAGATAAAAGCTATGTTTTTATATGTATTCCTCTTTTGTATTTTGATTGTACTTCATAGTTTTTTCAGTGGAGTATAAGCTCTTTAGAGTCACAAACCCTGCCTGCCCAGTACTAAATATCCAAAGACCCTGCGCAAGCTTTATTAGTATCTCTTTATCTGCTGACAGTCTGTGATTTGTGTTATTTTAAGCAAAAATTATGTGGTAATCTGAAGCCATTCTCAAGTTTTCGGAGGCCATTGTACCTGCATTCACCTGGCTTCTCTGTGTGTATCTGTTGATCTTTTAAAACCATGAGCATTGCCAAACACTTTGGAAAATTAGACTATTCAGTTAGGTATTTTAATACGGGGATTCTGCCGTTGCCTACCTATTATAAATCTTGGTCCTGACCTTCTCAGGGACAAAGATTTTTACTTGGTGGTGTTTTAGACTGAAGCTACATGCTGTTGTAATGTCACTGTTTGCAGTCCTGAATACGTGGAGAAAGTGACTTTATGTATGAATTCTCCACGTTTGTCTAGTCTGAGTCTCTTTGACCCGATGACCTCTGTCAAATGTCCATTACAAAAACTTCAGAATGGTTTGTATTTTGCCACTTTATCTGCAAAGGATGGCTGTTGTAATGACAGAGAACTTCAAAATGTCATCTTACATGCTGGAACATGATGAGTATTAGATATGTAACCTGAAGTGTCATTTAATTCCAGGTGTTTTATAGGTGTTTCATTTTGTTCCCAGATTCTGGCTTGTATCTGCAAATTAGCAGTTAAAATTACACTGACAGTCCAATTTTTTTTTTTTAATTATTTTTCTTCCAACCTCCATCTCAAAATGGCCACATGCTTAAGAGGAAACATTAGTTCCTTGTAGCAGTAACAAAGGCACAGAAGAGTACCAGAGACACATTAATGAGATCTGAAGTGACCTCCCTTCATCTCCAGTTCACACAGTCAGGACTATGCTGCAGCAGGAGATCCCTCGTGGGGCTGCACCCTGCAGCCTGTGAGGTCTGGCTGAGGCAACAGGAGGACCCACTGACCCTAAGCTCGGCATGGGGTTGCCAGAAAGCACTGTACTGGTCCATTGGCTCAGCCCAGCCTCAGAGGACAATGGCCCAGCTAAGTGTCTGGAGAGTTCAGTGTAAACTGCCAGGGGGAGCAGCTGGATGAAGACACAGTGCGTATGGAAGAGAAGATCTCACAGCTTCTTTATCCTGGTCACATCTCTCCCCTCCCACAGAGTGGAGATGGGGTAGATGTGGGGTGACAGCCATTTCTAGAGGAAGTGAATCCCATCTGTGCTTGCAGCCCAGCATAAATCCAGCACAATCTGCGGCTAAATGCAGCCCTTCATGGTAGTGAGAGTGAAATGGGCACCAGTTAAGGACAAGTGAATAAATAAAGAGGTGAATTCACCTGTTTAGTGTTCCAGGCTGGGCTGACAGAGAGAAGTAAGCTGCATCCTGACTATTTGTGTTCCTTTCTCATCAAAAGTTGAGCCCATGTAGTGCTACTGAGGAAATTATTTTCTCTGTGAAATGACATCTGGAAGGAGCTGTGCAAGAAAGGGAACAGGTTACCTCTTGCTGTGCCTGTGAAATGGAGGCCTGTAGACTTGGGATCCTCTTGTGTTGGGTGTTTTTCTTCCTTGTTAATCAGTTTTCATAAATGTTCCCTATTTGTTTATGATAATGTAGGAAAGTCTTTTCTGATCTTTAAAAAAAAAAACCAATTGCTTTCTTTTCTTTTACAGGCAACTAATAGCCCACTTACAAGTTTTCTCTAAATTCTCAAATCCTCGTGCATTGTATCTGGAGCAGAAGTTGAACGCATTATACACCCAGGTGATGCTATTTGCTGGCTTTTAGAATTGCTGCTAATAAGTGAACTTACTTGAATTCAGTGTCTGAGACTGCAGGAATCTGTCGTGTTCTGAATCCAGCCATGATAGCTGAAAGAGAAGCTGTCCTTGAGAGGGCTTTCTAGCAGGCTTCACTTGAAATAAACTGATTCAGCAAAGACCTGCTTGAGATATTTGGCTTAGTTTGCCAGCAGTGGCTCATGCTAACACATCTGGTAGCGGACAAGTAGTAGCCTAGGGCAAGGTGAAGGAGTGGCTTATAGGGAGTCTGTTCCACTTACACAGCAGGATCTGGAAGAGGATTTTGAGTCCAAAGCTTGGGGAAGACCTGAGGAGTTTTTTCCTTGTTCTGTGGTGTTGCGTCTAAATCTTTATCCTATGCTTCTTAAAAGGATGTTTTATTCATTTTTTTGGGGGTTTGTTGGTTCCCAATTTGTGGATTTGTTCAGATCACTGGGGTTTGCTCTAATTGTTCCAGTTTGTGTTCTCTGATCCTGCAGTCAGTGGGCTGTAATACTGTATTAAATGGTAAGAACCTGCTAGTTCCCTGGGTTTCACCTGGCACCCGTTGTGGGAGTTTGAGGGTCCACTCATTAGTCCCCAAATTTGAGAATCTCTGATTTTCCCCATTAACTCTGTTCCAATCAGCTTCAGAGTTTTCCTTAGGAAGAGAGTTGATCAGTGTGTTTGCTTGTCTCTATTCTTAGAAAAACACTGGTCAGATGTGTACAGGTGAAAACAGTGTGTGAAGAACAGCCTGACATGAGAGGGATTTCTTCATCCCTTACTGGTTGCCATTTCTGTGTCTTAGCACATGTACTGTCATGGCTGGTGTGTTCATCTAGCATGGGGGCGTCATGGCAAAGTGACCTTTGATGATTCTAGCTTGTGCTGTTTGGTAGGAGACTGAAAAACTGATAAGGATGCTGCTTGTGAAAATTATGTGTATTTTTTAATGCCTAGGTTATGAGGAGTCATATTCAAGAGAAGGCAAATCTCAGTGAGACTTTGCATATCAAGCCTTATGGTATTTTGTGTTTCTTACAGGAATGAAATACAGGTGTCTAGGAATGGTTTGGATAGTCTGCTTTTTAATCCAGTCTTCACAGATATATGCAACTTGTAACTGGTTTTGGAGGTTGCAAATGCAAGCTGGCAGTGATCCAAAAGACAATTACAAAACGCCCAATGCTATAGCTATTATATGTAGATAGAGCGGGGGAAAGTGCATATGAACTACCAGGAACCATGTCCACTTCTTATGACAATTTTGAATTCACATCCTGGCTTTATACTGGCAATGTATACATTCTGTTTCCCTTTTGATAAGTTAGTAAAAACCTGTTTGAGCTTGCAGCCTCTTGAGTTGTTTCACTGTTTTCAGTAAGTACTTCTGTCTTCTAGGTAAGGACTCATTTTCTTTCATAGAATCACAGAATGGCTTAGGTTGGAAGGGACCTCGGATCATCTAATCCAACCTCCCTGCCATGGGCAGGGATGCCTCTCAACTAGACTAGGTTGCTCAAGGCCTTCTTTTATCATTTGCAGTTACTGTCCCATCAAGACCAGAATGTACAGAGAATAGCTCTTGACTGTATAATGACATACAAGCATCCTCATCTACTGCCATACAGGTAAAAGCTTTTGTCTTCTTTTAGCTTCAGTGAATGAATCTGCTGTGTCAGAAGCCTGCTTGGGGTCAGTTGTCTCAAAGAGAGAACCTTTCCTGGATTTGTTGAAGACACATGTATAAATATGAATTTTAGCCAGCTGTATGTTTCCTGTCTAAACCAGGAAAATAAGGTCTTGAGCTTGGTCAGTGTCCCTTTTTTGTTTATAGGAAAGTGCCAACATTTTCATTCTGTCCCAGAACAGTGTGTGCTTAGTAGTTGCATTAATTTCGAAGAGGTCTTTTGTACTGATGATTTATAACCACCCAAAGAAAGTGACAGCATAAAACTGTAGTTTGTGGTTGAATAATTTCTTCAGAATGTGTTCAGGAGGTGCTTTCCAACACAATTAGCTTGAACTTGATGGTTTCTAAAATAATTTTGATAATGGGGTGGGAACATAGTACTTCAATATTTTATATTCATCATAGATTAAATAGGTAGGTAATTAGATATAGATGCATGTGTGTATGTATGTATGTATGTCTGTTTCTTTTTATAACCCCTACCTGCCCTCAAATAATATTTATTAAACTCAGGGAGAACTTGCAAAGGCTACTGGAGGACAAGAGTTTTAAAGAAGAAATAGTCCATTTCAGTATTTCTGAGGAGACTGCAGTAGTAAAAATGGAGCATCGACCAGATCTCATCCCTGTTCTCATGAGGTGTGTCATGCAGTGCAGGTTTGAAAGTTTCTTGTCAAAGTACCGTGAGCAGAGATGTGATGCTGCTACCACTTCTTATTTTAAACAGCTGAGATAAAACCTTATAGTTTGACAACTCAGTTTGTAACGTTCTGTATGGTTTCCTTATTTATGCATTTATGTAACGTGCTACGCAAATAGTGTTTTCTTTAAAAACAGCATTTTAGTAAATACTGTTTCTGCTAAGGCTTACAGAGTACTGTGAGGACATTTCAGTACACCGAGTATTGCCACTTACTTATATTAAAATAATGATGTAAATTACTGTGCAGATAACTAGTTTTCTATTTGAAGTCTCCAGCAGAGCTTCCGTTGTAGTAGCAGAAGCTGGTCTTGCAGCAGGATATTTTTGGACAATGTGTAGTAGTAATCCAGTGAAGACCCTGGATGGGGGACTTCCACCAAGTTTGTTCTTACTAAAGGATGTTCTTAAATGGAGTTTCTCCTGCAGAATAAGAGTCTGGGAAAACAGTTGGCTTGCTGTAAGCTAATGCAACTTCTTTTTGGCTCTTGAAGAATTCTATATGGAAGAATGAGAAACAAAACAGGGAGCAAAACACAGGGCAAGTCTTCAGCAGGCACTCGCATGTCCATCGTTCTGCGATTTCTTGCTGGCTCACTACCAGAAGAGATACGGATGTTCTTGGATCTACTCTTTGAAGCTGTAAAGCAATTCAGTAGTGGTAGGTACAGGCAATAGAACCTGGGGGTGTGGTAATTCCTGACCCGTAGAGATGTGGGAGGATAAATACGCTTAGTACTCTCATGTGCTTCAGCGTGTCTCTAACAGTGCCTTAGCAGGATGAAAGTAAACTTTTGATAAGAGCTAGGATTCCCCTGAGCTGCTTCTTCCAAAGCACAATGCTCTTTTTCACAGGTCCACATTCAGGAAAACTGAATGACTTGCCACAGCTCTTCAAGTAAGCTGTAGCAGAGCAATCACTGGCATTGCAGGCTAGCTGGCCTATGATAACAATAAACACAGGTTGTAAAGTGCTCTGGTGCTGTAGAAGTGAGAGATTTCTGAGTGTCACAGAGAGATGGAGACCCAGAGCTGTCCTTATACAAAAAGTTAAATGTGTGGATCTGTAATTAAGGGCCAGATTTTATTATTTTTCATTGTAAAGTATTTTTGGTAGTGGGTATCTTCATGATGCTTCCCTGGATAAGTTGTTGTCCCTTTGCCTGTCACAGGGCCTTGCCAGACTGCAGTGCTTCGAAGTATGTCGGAGCTGGATTTGGCTAAAGTTGTGCCTCTTGGGCGTCAGCATAGCCTCTTCAATGGTCTTGAAGTTGTGCTGAAAAACATGGGACACTTGATCCATCAGTACCTGCCTGAAATTCTACAGATTCTGCTCTGCATGACAGCTGTTGTATCCTGCATCCTCCAGCAAAGAGAGAAGGTACAGTATATGCAAACAAACATGGAAATTAAATTAGTTTCCTTCCTCCTCCCCTTAGCTTGCACATGTACACATACCATCACTAGTTCAGACAACCACAAGTTTAATGCCAGGGTGGAGTGAAGCTTAGAAGTCAGGTATCTTTCAAAACAGACAAATGATACTTGTTTGAAAATGCCACAGGGCTTAGGCAGTGCAGACAGTTTCCGTTTGAGTTACCAAAAAAAAGAGTTAGAGATGATCTCTGTGTGTTGCTGTGTGACCTGCCTGCTCTGTGGGGAGATGGGCATGAGGGAGAGCTAAATGGTTTGTTGTAAGGGCATAAAAAGATCTTATGGCTGGAAGTTGAAATTGGCCTTAAAGATACAGTTTCTTGGCTTCAAGAATAAAACATTAGAGCAGGAGAAGGAGGGGATTTAAAGTTCCTTGCCTGGGGACTTCAGAGCAAAGCTTTCTTTGAGGTCTGTTGCAGCTCTAGACCCCAGGGGAAATCAACATTGTGGGTGATCACAGTGACTGTCTTCTGTCATGAGACACAAGATGAACATGGCTACCAGCCATGCTTTCAGCATACTAGAAGCACATTCAGCTCTCCATCGGGAGTAGTCATGCTAATCCAGAGTTTCAGTTTGTGTCTCAGCCAGGTATCTGCAGGGCACTGCGAGTGTTGTTTTCTTTGCTGTGCAATGGCTGCACATGCAGAAAGGGTCAGGTGAGGAGACATTCTGTTAAAGATTGGCTGCACCTAAAGATGGGTCATGTTGACTTACTGCTGCTCTGTGCCTAGGACAGCCGTGCAGAGATCCCTGAGCTCTGGCCCATCTAGAGCCGTAGCCCAGCTAGCTCTGGGGGTCTGTTGCCAGCTTTTTGGAAGCTGTGACACTAAGCCAGGCTTTTCTGTCTCTCTGAAGCTGGTGCCTTTGCCAGGCTTCAATCCAAACAGGAAATGGAAAGTTCAAGTCTGATCTGGTGAATCAGGTGTGAAACAAGCAAACTGCAGAGTCATCATCATCACTGCAGTGTTGAAAGGAAGTATGAGATGATAGACAGAGCAAGTGGTGTGTTGAAAGCAATTATCGGATGATAGACTGAGCAAGTGGTGTTAGGTAATGAATGTTTTGTCACCATGTGCATGTGCTCTTGCCAAGACCCATCTGTGAGCATTCGAGGTTAGAACTTGACTTGAAAACAATCCATCAAAGCAAGCCCTTGCAGTCAGGTGGCATCCAAGGTGCCATAGCTGCCTGCAGACTGCACAGAACACTGTGACTATCTTCATTTATGAAGGAGATGAGCAAATTTTAGGAGAGCAGCATCCCACAGTCTGACTTGGGCACATACAATCGATTGCTTACATGTTTTAAACTGGGAAAGGAGTTTCAAAAGCTGCTTCAGTAATTGCCAGGGTAGTCACGTTTTGCCAGACTTACTACAGTAATCCTGTCATTGTTGCGTAATGTGCGAAGTGACAGTTTGTCATTTGTCCGAACTTAATTTAGGACTTCATTAGCCCATGAGATATTAAAAGCTCAAGGAAGAGTGTGAGAAACCTGTTTATCTTGTCTAATGATTAGAAGACATACTTGGAATTTGAGAGAAATTTATTGCAGGCTGATACTGCCTGGACAGTTAAATGTTAACTTTGACCATTTTAACCCAAGTTACTAATTTACCATTTCCTGCTGATTGTGTTCAGTATTGAGTTTCTTTGGCCTCTCAAAGACTCGATCTCAGAGGACTGCTCTTAAGGCGATAGAACAGTGCAATAGCAGCCTGGTTTTTCCTTCTTTTGGCCCTTCAAGCAGCTTATTTGCTGCCTGGAAGCTGATTGCACACCATTAGTACACATTCAGCACAGTTTGGGAGGTCCTGGGCAAGAGCATGTTGTTTTCCTTTTCCAGTATCTCTTCTTTGTCTTTTACCTGTGATTTTGGGTGCAAAGGGAGTATGGAAGTGTATTGCATGGTAGAGGGTTGTCCGTATCTACCTCAAATAAAAATGTGATCTGGTTTTAGTGAGGCTTTGACACCAAAGTTGCTTTGCAAAATATGAGATACAAGTGTTTATTCTGTGTGGTGGATCATAGTATTTACTAGAGACCCTGAGGAACCCAAGACATAGCTCCAGTCTTGAGCAGTGGCCTTTATTTGCTCTGTTGTGGCTCTGTTGTTTCTGAGACTGGAGTTTAGAACCTCTGTGCTGTGGAGCTAACTCCTGTGTTTGTGCTGAGATCTCCATTGCACAGTGTGGAAATAATTTGTGTTACTCAAGACTCTTCTCCCTGAGAGGAGTCATAATGCAGCAGTGCATTAATAACTTCGTGATTAGTTGTCTGGCTGATTTCCTTACTGAAATGTGTTCCCCGAGAAAGGCTACAGAATGTAACTGCTCAATGGGTACAGGATGCATTCTCCTGTAACCAAATGATACACTTCCCTGCCCTGTGCCAGTGGAGGTAATTCACATTCTTGCCTTCTCTATTCCTCCCCCTTCTCCTTGTCTTTAGAATTCTTTTCTTCCCAGATCTTGGTGTGCAAAGTACAATTTTGCTTTCAAGAGCTGATTTGTGTCCTTTCCTGTGTGAAACAGAATTATTTAAGTGTCAGGGCTGGAAATGTAACTGTCGTGTAGTGTTTTAGCCAAAAAAAGGCAGATGCTACTTCAAACCTGTCAGTATGGGTTTTCATGAGCTGAAGGAGTCTTGTGTAACTGAATCAGTGCGGGAACAGACACCTCTTAGAAAAATTTAGGTCAGCTATGAGAGGTAGATTGCAACTGTGAACAAGGACTAAACAGAAAAACATTGTGATAGTTCCAGCAAAGGTTGTTTCTTTGGTCAGCGAATCCCTGTATTTAATTTCAGGGCAAGTAGTAAGTTGTTCTGCAAAAGTCTTACTGTGTTTGTTTGTTTTGATTTTACAGGTCCAACCTAGGTTAATCAATCCACTGAAGAATTTGAGACGGCTTGGACTCAAGCTCGTGGTGGAGTTTTTTTCTGATTATGAGACCTACAGCTTTAGCATGGAAGAGATTGATGCAGTTTTCCATGCAGTGGTATGGCCCCAGGTAAGTACTTCTTGTTCTTCCAAACAGCTTGTGTGTAATGTGTACCAGGCAGAGGACTTCAGCTGCACTGGGGTCTGTCATCTCAGCTGTGTCCATTCCAAGATTGGATGCTGCTTCAGACAGATTCTGGCATTCTGAAGTGTCTGTACAAGGCTAGTTTCTTGGCTCATGTCTGATTAGTTCTGAAATAATCAACTCACAGGCTACAATACAAATTAATTCATCTGCATAAAATGGATGCCATTTCTTTGTTCTTTAACCTCAAAAGCTGACTTCTTCCCTGGATGCTTCAGGGAAGCAAAATAGTAGTAGCCACTTCTAAGTGCACTTCTCTGTGTGAAACTTACTCGTCCTGTGGCAGTGGACTGCAGAAACAAATACTGCTGCAGAAAAGGAAGGACCCAGCAGGATTTGTCAGTGGATCTCATGTGCTCTTGTGCCTACCTGTTGAGAGTCCCATGTAAGCCCAGCGACAAGGGACTTGTGGTGGGTGTAAGCCCACCACAGGGTTGTGGCTTCCATCAGAGAAATTCAGATCACCTCTGAGTTGGGAAAATGCACTGTTGTGAGAGGAAGAGAGAAGACACAGTATTTAAAGTGAAATTGTGCTGGTTGTATCAGTGCACTGGGCTCTGAGGTCATCAAGGAATGCCTGCACCAGCTGCTGTGTTTCTGCTCTTAAGGGCAGTCCCCTCTACCCAAAGGGTAACTCAGCAAGATAGGCTGACTCCGACAGAGCAATTCCACTGCGGCTTTTGAGGTATCCAAAGGTCCAACTTTCCTGCAGCAGAAAAGCCTGACAAAGATCACCAGGAGTAACTGCTGTGATCTGTGAAATCCCAGGTCTGCTTCTCTTAGACACCGTGTTTGTTTACTCCTATGCTGTCTCTCTGCTCTACCTGTAACAATGTGATTTGTGGTACGCGTATGTGGATAAACAGTAGATAAAATAGTTTCAGGTGGCAGCTTTATATTTCAGTGGGTTGGGCAACAGGGAGTTGTTTGTCCCTGGGTTGTCCGGGGGGTTTTTTAAGGCCAGGTTGTCACATGGGCAAAGCAGTGAACATTTACTGCAGTTCCAGAGCAGTTCAAGCACATGGTTTAGGCTTTATGTCAGCAAAGCATTGAGCATTGTGTTTGGAAATGCTGAGTAAATCTGAACCAGTTCTGAAATCGTTAAATAGTTAGAATTCACGTTGTCCTTATAGGATGTCAGGAAGACAGGGCTGGTTTTGGAGAAGCTTGGATGGTTTTATGATCCAGAAGCTCCCTCTAGAGGGAGTCTCTGCCAGTGAACTCCATGAAGATTTGGTTCTGGCAGAAGACTCATTCTGCTTACATGCTTTCCTATGGAACTGAGGTGTACAAAAACTCGTGGAGAGGGCTAGTTCTTTTAAGCCTGTTGTACTTCGAACTGGAGTTTGCTGCTCTTCATACCCTGTGAGTTTGCTGCAGAGGCTCAGTATCGTTAGCCTGCCCAGTACCATTCCTGCAGGACGGGGTTAATAGTTTACTCTTCATTGTACATCACTCAGAAGAGCTCTATTTTATGCAGAGCAGTAACATTGCCAGCCTCTGGGAGCAGGAGAAGAAGCATTCTAAGACCCTGGCTATGATGGTCAGACCTATTTTTTTTTCTGGTGTGCTCAGGTCTTGAGCTGGTCCAATCCCCACATGCTTTCCCTGCCTCTCTATTAACTAACAGTGCCCTGCTGACAATCCAGCTGTGGTCAGGGTGGAAACTCAGCTGTGTGACTTGTGTGCAACCTGCTGGGTTGCAGAGTGTCAGAGAAGGGAGCCAGAGCTGTGCACTGACACTCTTTTGCCTGTGTCAAGTCATGTGAAGAAGCAGCAGCTACTGCATGGGGCTTAGGCTGAGCAACTCTTAGGTGGGGTTGTTCTCAACACAGAACCCTGTTAGGAAATCCCATTCTTGTGGTGCGGTGCAGTGCCCAAGCCTCTCCCTGAGCAGAAAGGTGCTTTAATAGCAGTGAGGCCATGAAGACATAGAGCAGGGCCTGGAATGGCAGCTGCTAGGGCCAGGGCATAGGGAGTGTGAGAGGAGTTAGTCTTGGGTGTTGTGCTTGAAGTCTCATAGGTATGTCCAGGAGAGGTTGCTAGATCTCTGCAGCAAATGTGAGGCTCCATGGAGAGCCAGTTTCAAGGGGAGGGCAAAAATGGTAGCTGGTATAGTATATAAATAGGAGTAAGGTAATCTAAGAGTGATTCCACAAATGTTGAGGAAGCTGGAGAATGATGATTTTAATAATTTGCTTTCAAAAAAAATGGTAAACTGTAGATTGGAGGGAGGTCTTTGTTAGAGATGAAGTTTTTAAGTGACTTTACTTACTCATGTTGCATCGGTATCTGATTTTTATCTCCCTTAGGTTTGCAGATTGGCTTCGGAGAGTCAGTATTCTCCAACTTTCTTGCTCAAACTCATTCACACCTGGAGTAAGAATCCCAGGTAAGTGTTATCCTCACAAAGAAGCTGAAGTACTTCTCCTGAGTACACAACATTCAAGGGAAAAAAAGAGCACACTAGCAAGTTATGAATTATTGTGTCAAACCTCATACTTTCTTTTTTCCATTATACTGTTATTCTTTTGGTAGCAGTCCAGATGCTGTTGGGAAGCTTTCCAATTTATGCAATGACTCTCTTTTTAATGGGCTGTTTTCCCCATATATTAACAACTAAGCACATACGTAGCCCAGACCCACCCAATGTGTGAGGAGGAGGGATGACTTATTACAGTATGTCTGCGCCTTGACCAGTGGCTTCTTAGCCTTGGGAGGTAGGAAGTCAGTTTTACAATGCGTCATTTCATTCATATTTTTTTGATTCCCTATTTCTTTCTATTTTATGAAAGAATGTGGGCACATTCAGAACAGAATCAGCAACTCAGTTTCTGATACTGTTGTAAGAGGGGTGGGGTTTTTTGTTTGTTTGTCTGGGGTTTTTTTGATGCAGACACTGCAAGAAATTCCAGCTTGGCTGTCCTGAGTGATTTTTGCCTCGTCTACAGACTCGCTGGTTTTCCTTTCCTAAATATCCAGTGTCTGGTTTAAGACATGTCATTTGTAGGCATGAAGAATTTATATACAAACTTCTCTAAAAAATGGTATTGGGTCATTAGGTTAGGAGCAGACTAACAGGAGACTTGTACAAACATCTCTGGAGAAAGCGTTAGGTTTAGGTGATGCTATCCTTGAAGCAAGACTCCATGACTTCAACCTCCACTCATTCTATTTTTCATGGCACTGATCATTCTGTGATTTTTTTTTTTTTTTTGGTGTGCTTTTTCCTTCTTTGAAGACAGTCATTATCTTTTAATTTAATCTTTTAACAAAAGAATTGTAAAAATGTGAACTTAAATTTTCATCCAACCTTTTTATCATCTTTCTCTCAGGTATTTCCCCTTGCTGGCCAAGCAGCAGCCTGATCACCCAGAGTGTGATATACTGTCAAATGTGTTTGCTGTACTGTCAGCCAAGAATCTGTCTGAAGCCACATCCAGTCTTGTGATGGACATCGCTGATAGCCTTCTCAACAGCCCAGATTTTGAACCCACAGAGCAGGCTTCCAGTTTGAGTGTGACTGACTGTGTTGTCATGGTCACTGGAGATGTGACAGAAGGTATGCCTGTGTAAAAGTCATGAGAGGCCTGTTGGGTGCTTTGGATGGAGGTGTCAGATTATGATGAGGTAGCCCTTTCATTGGATGACAATAACAGAAAAGGAGACCTCTAAGTGGAGATAGAAACAGCAGTATCCAAATTTGTCTTGGCATGCTCAGGAACTGTAAAGTCTGCTTGTCTAATGATTGGTGAGCTCTACATGTGAGTGTTCCTCACAGAGATCCTGAGCATGGTTATGAAGAAGGAAAATGTTTGTGTTATCGACATGTTTTATCAGTGAAGCTTTGATGTGGTAACTTCAAGAACTGTGTTGCTGATTTGACTCTGACATCAATTTTTATATAAAGGCCCACCCCCTCTATCTGCATGGTTGTGTATCACCTTGATGTTTAAGTCTGGCTCCCTAACAAGAAAGACCTGCTGTTGATTCCTTTTGAGTGGTAGTAGAAGGCAATGGTGGTGTGCTGTTTGATACTGTGGAGTCACCTTTACCTGTAACACTTAAAGGTAGTCGAAAGGAGAGCACTTATTACAGTGCCCTTGTTATGGCAGCTTTGAATTGCACAAGAGATAAGAGGTATAATAAAGAAAACTACATCTATAAATGCTTCAGCCATCTTAGTAGATGGTTACTACCTTTGAGGAATGTCCCCAGTACCTTTTGGTGGGCCCACACTACTAGGGCTGTTACTGAAATCTATGAGGAGAGCTTTTATTTTCTCTGTGTACTTTCTTTGGTCCCAGCTCAGACGTGTTAGTCTCAGCAAGTGCCAGTGTGTGTTCCCAACAGCCAGCGGCCCTGCAAATTCATAGCTCCCACTGATTTTTCCTTCCACTTGAAACCGCCTTTGTCTGTGTTTTCCCCTTTGTTTGTGTAGGGTTGGATCTCCTTTCTGCTGCTTGCAGCACCAAGTTGGGTGTTGCTAACTGTTGTGTCCCTTACAGAGACCCTCAGCCTCGGTTGCCGCTTGGTTCTGCCTCATGTTCCTGCCATACTTCAGTACTTCAGCAAAACAATGTTAAATGTGGAAAAGATGAAAAAGAAGAAGTATAGAACTCAGGTCAGCAAGGAGCTGAGTATACTTTCCAAGTAAGTGATTCTTTGGAGCTCAAAACAGTTAAGTTGGAAGGAGGGAGGAAGAAAGAAGCTTTTCCTAATGGGTTCCAAGCTAAAAAATGTTACATCTCAAACTATTTAAATTTAGAACAGCTGAAAATAACTGGATCTGTCATTGACTTTGCAAGTTGCTGGTGATCAAGCTGAAAAGCTTTCAGAAATTGATTCTGGCTGTTTCTGATGCTGATACTCAAAATAAATGCCTCTTGGGGATAGGAAAAGGTACAGAAATACCTGCAGTTATGTGGAACTGAATACTTGGGCTGATACAGTGATTTACATGGGTATGCTCTATTAGCCTGCATGGACTGACAAAGTCCTGTAATGTGGCAGTAGTGCTGACCAAGTTCTTCTTTGCTCTATACTGGTGACTGGATTGATATAATATAGTAAATTAGCTTGTCTCATTGTGCAGGATCAGCAAATTTATACAAGAAAAGAGTCAGAATTCAGTGCTTGTGAGCCTTCTCCTCCCTTTCCTTTATCAGAGTAACATGGAGCAGGTAGGTAGAAAGTACTTCCCCCTTATTAAACATAAATATTTATATATTATAAGTTATTAAAGTATATTTGTTTAAGATGCAGATGAAAGTCGTATTGATTACATGCCACTTCTCCCAATTAACATGTAATCAGGTCTTCATGTGTCTGTAGTCTGCTCAGAGAGCTGTGCCATTGCATGCTGATGTGTACAAGTCACTGGATACTTTGCAGGGATGACAGTGCCCAGGCTGACTCTGATATCCCTTTTCATGAGGAAGGTCTGCAGAAGTTTTTATGCAGTCTTTACCTCCTTTGTCACTGTGGTCAATCCACCAAATTCTTGCACTGCTTAAAATAAATGTTTTTCTTCACTGTGGATTTTATACACCCCAAATCTAAAGCCACAGCATCTGGACAGCAATATGAATACATATACTTGAATATGTCCTACATGCCTTGTAATGGGAACTACTACATTAGTCTGTTGCAGGATGAAGGCAAACATTATACACTAGTATTAACATGCTCCTATATCTTCTGCCTCCATTCTGTTCTCCTTCCACTCTTAAGGAATCCATCTGTGGTTACAAAACTGTATCTCAGAACTGAAACTTCTCTAAAATCCTAAATTCTTCAGTCATGCAAAGAATATGGGTTGCAGTTAAAGAAAGTAGAGCTTTCCATGGCTTAGGCTTTTGTAAACTAAGTAAATTGAGCACTGAGGATACTGGTAGACTATTCTGTCTGGGTTCTTCTCACTGCCAAACCTTATTTTCAGAAATAAGTTCCATCTGGAATGAATGAATCTCTTGTTTATTCATCCTGATTGCCTGAATCCTTGGATCAAGGCTTAGGTCTTGTTTTTCTTAAAAGACATGCAGTTACACTGTGAGACTTCAGGTGTGCAGAAAGAATTGCTAGGCATCAATCTGTAGTTTCTACTTTGCAAGTGGTCATTTAATTGTTCACAGAGGATTCTTTGTTTTTAAATCTGTGAATCATTGGGGGAGCATATATGCTTTTCATTCTGGGGATCATACAAGTGTTTGGTACTAATTAATATTAATTTCACAGGTTAAAGAAAGACTACTTTTTAAAGTCCTTTTCATTCTCCTGATCTTTGAGTCTTTTGAGGAAAGACAGGAAAAAAGAAGCCTTCATCATAATGGCACTCTGCTCTAACAATGTGCTTGTGTCTACTTGAAGTGTTGTGAGTGCTTCTGAGTGAGATTTGATGATTGCATTGTGTCCTCCTAATTCTTTGTTCTCATTCATTATCTGTGATCTGAATAAAATACAGCAAAGTGGTTAAGTTCACTCCATGTCCTGAAATACTTCCCAAGGAAGTTAAATAATCTCATGTGGTTTCAGTATTTATTGACAGATACTGTCTCTTTCAGAGCGCAGAGATTGACATTTTGGAGACAGTTCAGAACTTGCTGAGGCATTGCTCTAACCCTACAAGCTTTCTCAAACCACTGGCAAAGCTTTTTTCTGTCATCCAGAACAAACTGTCTCGACATAAGTTGTGCTCAGTATTTCAGGTATTGCATTTTTTACATGTCATTCTGTGCTTTCTTTTTTTTACCTCTTCTAAGAGATCAAGAACAAAATACATAGCAATATTTATCTTTGTTTTACATGAGCTTAAATACCTTTTTAATCTGCATCATCTGTTAAGTGAATAACAGAATTGTATATAATAGAAATTAATGAGCTGGCCAAAGGTTTGTAAAAGTTTTGGCTTACAGCTTGGTTGATGTGAGCATAACCAGCGTTCTTCTCTGTAAGAGAAGCCAAATAAAGCACACTTTATCTGCACACTTCATGAAATAAGATTGGATTTTAGTGTCCTTGAGATGATTTTTATTTGTATTTTTCTCTCATAGGTTTATAGTAGTCAGTCTCATTTACTACTTTGAAGTGACTTATATAACTTTTTTTTTTCATCAGGAAAACCCAGGAAACATTCAGTGTAGATAGTTAGGGACTTAAAACACATCTTACAACTTATGGAAGAATGGCTTGTATTAAGCTCATAACAGGAGAAAGATTGATGCTGTTGTTTTAATTTTTATCTCAAGTGGTAAAGTCTTGAGTTCTCTGAATTTTTAACAACTGTAACAGGTAGACTGTTTTCTTGTGCATTTCTTTTCAGACTTTATCTGATTTGGACAGTGAATTGAAGTATATAACTGATGTTGTTAAGGTATGACGGTTTCTTTGCTCACCTTTTTCCACCCAATGTTTTATTGTTACATTTCTGGCCTTTCTCATGAATTATTTGTTGCACTCTCTTAGCTGAATGCCTTTGATAAACGACATCTAGATGATATTGACTTCGATGTACGTCTGTCAGCATTCCAGTCAATCACAGCCCACATCAAGGAAATGCAAGCAGTGGATATCGACTTCCTCATCCCTGTTATGCACAACTGCTTTTATACCATCCAGGTTGGCTGAACATTCCTTCTCTTGTTTTGTGCACCATGTGTCTGTGGTGAATCTAACTTCCACATTGTTTCCATTGGCTGTTTTTTGACACTGTGAAATATTCAGAGAGCATATTTGAGTCTTCTTACAAACACCTGGTTTTAAGTTTTGTCTGCTTGCCTTTTTATCTCCGTGTTCAGAAGGGCAAATACAGTGCGGCATAAGAAGGTGCACCCGAGCACTGTCCACTTTTCTATCAGCGAGCCCTGGGGCTGTTTGTTCCATTTTCTACTGTATAAAAGGCATATTACAGTCTTGAAAGGCTGCTTTTCTTTTTGTTGCAGCATGTTCTGATTGTGTGGGTCTACTGGTAAATCTAAAAGGTTTTTTCCTGATTGGAAGCATGGGTATTAATTCAGGACTAGAACCTCTACATGAAGGGTTAATGGATCTCTGTAGGCCTTGTTATGTTGTGTCCAGCGGTACTGTTCAGCCCAATCTTTTGGGGAGAAATAGGTGTCGGGTCCAGACTCATGTGGTACAATTTCTTCATCCACTCAGCTAGGGGATATGGCTCTTAGTGACAACGCCAGCCTTTGCTTGACCAGTTTTATCCACCGACTGGCAGAAATCAGCCACACAGAAGATGACTACAAGGAGCTAATCCAGCACACTCTCCTGGAGTTTGTGAGAAGAGGGCTGAAGAGTAAGACTGAGGTAAGGCAGTGGTATATGATTGTATATCTCCAGCTGTCTTCAGGACATGAGGGTATATTAAGTGTTTTATGGATGAGTTCTCTAAGTCCCTTGATAAAGAAGTACAGGTACACACTGTAAACTTAATATGAAATGTTATTAAAATAAAAAAGTTTAAAAGTTATAGAACTCAGATGTCTTGTGTTTCTTTTCCCTCCTTCAGCTTGTCTTAGTAGTAGCTCATTCTTTGGTGGGGAGACTTCAATTTATGTGCAGTGCAAAATACAGGTGTATTTGCTGTTACCAAAGAATAGGAGTGTGTAGCAACCTCTGTGAGGGGTACTTAACGTTCACTGCTTGCTGTTTACAGAGCATCCAGCAGGACTACACATCATTGCTTTCCTGCCTCATTCAGACGTTCCCAACAAATGCCGAATTCCGGGATTTGGTCCAGTTGACCAACTGCCATGATCCTGACATGGACTTCTTTGAGAACATGAAACACATGCAGGTAAAAGGCAACAGCCATTCCCTAGTGCTTCTCTCCCCTTGCCAAAGCAAAAGCATTTTACTGTGGGGTAATGTTTTTCAAAACAGTTGTGCGCTTTCTTGACACAAAAATTGAACCTGTGTCATTAGATTTTTATTTTTATGGGGTTTTTTTTAAAAAAGGGATGTGCTCATTGTAACATGGGTGATTGTGAATCAGAGTTATATATCTATCTAGAAATTCCTTGGGTTTATGATTTAGCAGCATTGTTTGTTACCTCTTCTTAATTTAGCTAAAAGAATTGCTTCAATTTTAAGTGATTGTTCATGACCTTGAGCAGGTAACTCCATTTTACAACCTGTGTGTGACCCAGCTCACAGTCAGCAACAGTGTCCTGAGGGTCCCTCTGACACAGGCACAGAACAGGACTTTTTGGGTTTTTTTCTAGCCTGTTCCCTGCTACTCCTTGTCTGGAGGCTCTGCAGTCCCTTTTCATTTGCACACCTATGTAATATAAATGTTGCACAAAGCCCTGTCTGTTGTTTTCTTTGCAGTATGAAAATACAGTGTTTCTACTGCTTTCAGAGATGCAGACAGAGCCTTTGCTACATCTGTCGTTACATGTAGAGTCTGATTTTTTTCCCTGTAATTTTATCAGGCCTTCTCTTCTTGTGTTGGTTGCCTTCCTTGTCTGATACCTGAAGATGGCATAGTCTTACAACTGTGAATTCACAGTGAAATATCCCATTGAGTTGGAATATTTATTGAGGCAAAAGGCTAGTGAAAGCCCTGAGAGACTGAAGGAAAAGGGCATGGCCTGTCCTCAAAAATTACCTTAATATGTTAATGTCATTACTTAGAAATAAGACATTTTCAATACTGCTGAATGTATGTGCTCCTTTATGCTGGCTGTGACTGAAGCACCACCTCATTCACTGTTTCTCATGTTTGCCTTAGATCCATAGGAGGGCACGAGCTCTGAGGAAACTGGCTAAGCAGCTCACTGAAAAAAAACTTGTGCTGTCTTCTAAATCTCTGCAGAACTATGTCATGCCTTATGCTACTACTGCCATTTTTAGTGAAAAAATGCTTAAGGTAGGCTTTAAATTAAATACATCTATTTAAATATTTTCACCTTTCTCATTTACCATTCTGCTTAAGAGATTAAGCACTTCAAAAGGCTACTAAATTTGTGAAGTGAGTGTTCCCCTTTCAGATAATAGCTCTGTGCTTCCTTTAATGGCAGAAAGAGGGTTTGAAAGGTGCAGAACCTGTTCTATTTCTTGAAGGTGGATCTCTGAACTGTTTGGGGACTGGGGTTTGTTTTGGTTTCTTTCAGGTTTTTTTACTCAGGGTTTGTTTGCAATTTTGTAATCAGGTTATTGATGGGGTTTTTCTCCCCTCTGCCTGCAAACTGCTCTCTTTCCATTCAGCTGTGAGATTAGTTACTGTTTGGCAGCAGAACATGTTGTGATGAGGACTGTGGGCTATGACTAGTAATTGAGGTGGGAATAAATACTGTTTTCTCTGGAGTTACAGGGAAACTGCAGGATTAAGCTGAAAACCTGAAACAGCAGCTTTGTGATTGAAGTTTGAAGGGTGACATTTTGTTAGTCACTTTCCATACATTTTATTGAAAATACAAGCACCGAATTTACTTAGAATGTTAATATGAATGGACTTTCTACTTGTGACTTAGAAAAACAAAGTTTCATACTTTTGTAGTTTCCTGCAGTATCAGGAGAACAGCAGAGGTGCTTATGTGTAGATTAAGCAGACATCTAATTCATTTACTGTCAAAAATATTCTTCTGAGGCTGAAATAATTATTGCTTAGGCACAGGACCCAGCACCTGCAGACATACGGGCTGTGCCCATCAGTAGAGTGACTGCAGTTCCTCTGACCAGGGAGATAAAATGCATTGATTGAAATCTTGGTGAAGAAACAAATACATTTTATTTCACATGGTTTTCTGATGTGTATTTCTAGTAGCCCAGCAATGTGTCATGTGTATATGATTAGATATCTTGACTGGTTTTTAGTTCTTCACACAAGGGAGCCCATGGATTTAGTTATGTGAGAAAAGTTAAATGTGCGCAGAAATATTTGTAGGAACTGAGTCTGGAGATCTGCTTGGTCAGCTGTGATTATTTTTTTTTTTTTTTTTAAAGCTGGTGATTGGGAGATCTAAAAGACTTGAATACCAAACATGCCCCACTAGACAGACATTAATTCTTCTGGCTCTTGTTGCTTTGAGTAATGTACGCTTGATACGCGTGTTTATCATGAATGCTAACAGCAACTGGACTTCTATCTTTTGGGCAGCATGAAAATATGGTAACAGCCTCCGTTGAAGCTATTGGAGCTGTCTGCCGACATCTCTCGTGGTCAGCGTACTTGTACCACTTAAAGCATTTCATCCATGTCCTGCAAACAGGACAGATCAGTCCGAAGCTGGGAGTCAGGTAGGTACTGTGGACATTTCAGCTCTAGATTTCTCTGAAGACTGCCAAGGCAAAATTCAGTGTCTTAAAGAGCATCACATGAATTTTAATGTCTTCCCTGGAATGAGAGATTGCTGACTTTGAGGTGGGATTAATGCAAGTGAAAGTGGGCATGGCCTTGCAGCCTGCAACTATGAAGGAAGGGTTAACAGGTTATTAACTTTCTCACACTGCATCTGAGTGTGTGCCAGCATTAGCAGCTTCTGCTTCTGTCAGGCTGTCCATGCTCCTGGGACACCTCCATTGCTTCAGTACCACTGTCTGTGACGATTCACAATGTGCTAGGTCAAAGAATGCATCTAGCTGAAAAGAAACCAGTTTTTATTTCCTGGGGGGTTGTTATTTCAGAATAAACCTCCTTATGCTGCAGTGTCACCAAGTCTGAAGTTTTCAAAAAGAAAAAAATAACTTTTTTTCTGTTGTGTTGGTCTACACAGTCTTTCCTTTTTATTGTGGAGGGCTGATCTCTCTCTGTCTTTTCCTTCCTCAGCTTGTTAGAGACAGTGCTGGAAGCCTTTCATTTTGACCATGAAACACTTGAAAAGCAGCTTGTGACCATTGGCAACCAAGGTGAGCTTTCTGCATAGAAACACTACCTCTAACTACTCAAAGAGCAACTGATCAAAATTTTGTCTTTTGCTCTTGAGGTCAGCTACTCACAGCTTTTATAATGTGCATATGGGAAGCTAGTTTTGACTTGAATCCTCAGGAGCAATGCATAATTGTTCTCCTGTTTGTTGACAAAGGGAGGAGAGGTGGGGAGAACCATCTGCACATTACCTCTTCATCCCAGGCCTCCATGAGCCAAAATAGCATAGGTTGGGTCTATGAAAATCCAGGGGATTCTCCAAGGTCTGCACCCACCCATGTGGCTGCCGACACATCCGAGTTTTTTGTTGTTGATGCTGACTGCTCTCATGGCTATCTGCAGCCTGAAAAGGGTGCTCTGTGTCCTCGCTTTGCTTCCCTCACCATTTCATGGGAAGAAGTGGTATCTCTAGCTTCTTCACTGTTGTGGTTACCTATGTTGTGGCCTTTGGGATATTCTGTGGAAGGATATCTCACAGCTGTGCTTGTCTTTACATCTTGCCTTGTGAAATTCTCACATGTAGGTGAATGGCACTTCACCAAGGTTCAAGCACATTGACCTTTGCTAAGCTGTTTGTGGAGTTCAGACCAAGAGTAACCTAGTCGTTGTTTTAAGCCTAGCCCTGAGGTGTGATTTTCAGAAACTGGCATGCCAAAACTTCTCTACCTAGTAAAACAACTCTGATGCTTTACTGACTATTTACTGTCACTGTTGATAGACAGGAACTTTGTCCAGAGCAAAGTCATCACAAGAGTCTCTTAAGTGCTCTATTTTTGTGTCATTCTGTATTTACCTGTGCATTTTACAATTACTTGACAGAAGCTGTTGCCATGGACCTTGAGCCAGTGGTAGAGGCTGAGGAAGCCATGGAGCTGGAGCAGAGTGAACGGGAAGAGGAGGTCATTGAGAATAAGGAAGGGGAGACTCTTCCTGAGGAGCTGGCAGAACCTGACCAAGGAGCTGAGACATCTAAAGATGCTGAGCAAGTGATCAAACCTGTTTCTTTCTTACCCCGAAATAAAGAAGAGCTGGAGTGTCTGATCAAACACATTCAAGATACAGTTACAGTCAACATCTTGCCTAAATTGCACAGGTGTATTGTTGCAAAGGTGAGGAGCTGGCATTGAACAGATGCAGGCCTGTGCTGCTATTGTAAAAGTTGGGGTGCTACTACAGAACCTGGTGGAAATACAGCACATTAGGAAAAAAAAAAAAAAAAAGATGTGACTGGAGTGAGACCACCTGGAAAAACCATGTAGATGTTTTCAAAAACATGTAGAAGGTGGCACTTCAGGACACGGTTTAGTGGTCATGGTAGTGTTGGGTTGACGGGTGGACTTAGTGATCTTAGAGGTCTTTTCCAACCTTAATGATTCTATGGTTCTATGAGAGCACAAAAGAGACTTCAACCCCTTTGTTGTGTCTTGGAGATTTCTGACAGACCCTGTGCTCAGTGACAGTGTGGTGTCTTCTTTACTGAGAACTGGCTTGAACCACACAAGTGAAATGATTCACTTTGTGCAGCTTGTTGAAAAGTTCTCAGCCACTTGCTAGCACCCAACTTAGCCTCTCTATTGAAAACACATGGATTGATCTCACCTGTCCTTTAGCTGTCTGGGTTTTTCCTGTAGTCAGCCAAGGACAGCAACTTGCCTTGTTGTCCCCTTCTAGGGTTTGTTGAGGAAAAGCAGAATTTGTGTATGTGTATTGAAAGTGCATTGTGTCTTGCTCTCTTATAAAGGTTAAAAGAGACGAAGAGCACAAGCTTGTGAAATCCAGTGCTGTCAATGACGATGAGGTAGTTCGTGTTCCATTAGCTTTTGCAATGGTCAGGATGATGCAGTGTCTTCCCCAAGAAGTGATGGAAGCCAACCTGCCAAGGTAAATCCTGTCAGAGTTCCTTAAATGCTGGTCATTGTGCTGGGAATGAGTGCAGGCACCCTTCTCGACCTGTGGTTTTGTACAAGGCTGAATCCTAGAGGGGCATCCTAACCGTCCTTAAGTACTTTTCCTAGTGACATTCCCCTCTGTCAGCATTTGAGTTCTGTAAAGCTAAGTTTGAAAGGAACTTCATAAAATCTTAAATAAGAGCAGATCTGTGAAGCAAGGGGCAGAAGTAGGGAAGGCAGAGCTGGGGAAAGAATAATGTACAGTAAGAAAGGACAATTGGTAAAATGTCTTGGAAGGACAGTAGGTGTGTGTATGACTGTAAAGCCTTTCTGTGAGGCTGGCTTTGAGTATAGCTTTGCTTGTGAAGCAGCCCTGAAAAGCAGCCTTCCTAACTAGCAGCGTAATTAGTTTTTCTCTGTTCAGGGGTGAACTAATCTGTCCTATCTCTTATTTCCAGCATCCTGCTGAAAGTCTGCACATTTCTGAGGAACAGGTTTCAGGAAGTCCGGGACATTGCCCGTAACACCCTCACTAAAATCATGGAAGTTTTGGGAGTGCAATACCTTCTGTACATCCTGAAAGAGATGCAGTCCACTCTTGTCCATGGGTACCAGGTAATGCTGAAATTCTCCTGTTCTGCTCTCTGTAGGACTTTTTAATGCGCTAGGCAGAGAACCAAAAGGAAGTTGCTCCTGAAATTATTTTTGCAGTGGTAGAATAGCTTGGTATAGTACAACTAAATACTATTCCTAGTGCCTACGTCAGTCTTTGTTGTGCCAAGTGTCGAATGAAGGTCTGTACCCAAAGAACTTAAGAGTCTAAGCAGGGGAGAAGAGAGGATCTTTATTTCCCCAGTGAAGAGCTGAGCTATGGAGGTGACAGATGAATTTCTGCTTCCTATAAAACTAGCGGAGTCTTTCTTGTACAGCCATTAGGGCCAAGCGTAATCTGAGGTGAGTTGCCACAGAGACTGCAGGGACAGTGTGTGGTGATGCTAATTCAAGTGTTGTTTCCTGGATCCAGAGCCAAGCTTCAGCCTATTACTTCATCTTGCCTCTTTCCACAGTGGTTGGATTTAAAAATAATTTTCTATGTGAATTATCACAGTGGAATATCATGAGCTTCTAGCTGCAGTAACAGTGAAAGCGTGAATTAGCACAGCCTAAAAATATCAGTAAGAGTACTGGGGAAAGAGGACATTCCAGCCCATCTGCCAGTATGTGGGTCCTCTTCCTGCTGCCAGTACAGGGATTCTCATCCTCCCAGTGTTTGGATTTTTTTTTCCTGTAATGAGAGCTCAAGTGGAGTGTGAGACTTGTGATTCTGCTATGGGAGTCTCCCCATCCAGTAATATTAAAGAGATCTGTGCAGGGGTTTGGATATATGAACTGTTCTCTCTTTCTCTAGCTCCATGTGCTGACTTTCACTGTGAACCTGTTACTGAAGGGCCTTACTAACAGGCTCAGTGCTGGTGACTTGGACCCCTGCTTAGATATCCTGATTGAGGTAAAAGCTATTTAAGATTGAAAGAAATTGCATCATGAAGTGCTTGGGGCGGGTTCTGGGAGGAGAAGGTTTTGTGTAGATTGTCTTGGTGGCAAACAGGGCTAATTGTGTGCAAAGGAAGGCGACTGTTTTCTACGGAGGCATCAGCAGACCCCTTGTAAAGTAGCAGAGTATCTCTGGGGCTATATCCTGACAGAGAATGGGTTCAAGATACCTAACCATGTTTCCCTGGACTCTAAATGGCTGAGCAAGTCAGCAAACATCTAGTTTGGACAATACAGTCCAGGGAGCCCAGGAGCTCAGCTGACCACCCAAATGGGGTATACTGGATGTCTTGGTCTGACTGCAGTCCTGCTCCTTGTATCACACCACCACAGAGGGGTGTGAGAACAGCATCCTCATCTGGTGTGCTCAGACTGGGGTGTTGTATGTTGACAAAGGAAATGTAGACAATAATTTGTGGGAAGCCTGGAGAATTGTTTTTTCTGTGAGTGTGTAAAATTAGCTACTGGAGAAATCTGGCTCTACTTTTCTGCTCCTCTCATTCACTTCTCTTCCTGATTTCCAAAGATTTTCAACCAAGAGTTGTTTGGGAATTTAGCTGAAGAGAAGGAGGTGAAGGGAATCATCTCCAAGGTCATGGAAGCACGCAAGAACAAGAGTTACGATTCCTATGAAATTCTTGGAAAGTTCATAGGAAAGGGACAGGTGACAAAACTTATTCTGCCACTGAAAGAGGTAAGAAAAGTTATCCACAGTCTTTCTTAACTCTGAGTACTTTCATTTCCATATGGTCTAAAAGAAACTCTAGAGCCTTCAGGCGGCAACTGTGAAATTACCTGTATAATCCTACTTTGGCTTCCATTGTTCTTTTGGAAAGCAGTATGCACCCAGCTCATGAGACTTTACTGTTGATGTCCAGGGCAGGAAATGGTGTTCTGAGAAGCTTTCAGCCCCTGCTAGAAAGGAAACCTCACACTATGAGTTCTCAATGCCCTCTGCCAACCCTTGTGCCTCCAGAAGAAATAAAGTTATTCAAGGCTGCATTGTGGTTTGATCTCTTGTGCATGAAGGAGGTGTTACCAAAATGTATTTAGCGTCTGTCCATGTGTAACAATTGCCTTTTCAACCAGCATCTCTGGGTTTTGAGTAGAGCGCAAGCTCATGCGGAAGTGGATCCCTGGTTTGCTCACGAGATCTGAAGTGTCCTGGTGGTTATAGGTGAACTGGCTGGAGGCTGAGAAAGGGAGGGATGTTGGGGCAGAGCTGAGACAATGGGATGCTGTTCATGTAGAGAGCTAGGGACTTACGGCAGCATGAGATGGAGGAGGAGTTACTCTGGCTTTTCCCATGATTTCTGAGTACAGTTCATTGCCCCCATGTTGCCCTCCTGACTTTCATGGTTGTGCCTTTGCAGATTCTGGAGAGCACCACGAGCTTGAAGATAGTCCGGAAGGTGCATGAGGCACTGCGTCACATCGTGGCAGGACTGATCTTCAATTCAGACATGAATGCAGAATCCCTCCTCCTCCTCAGTCATGGTCTCATCAGTGAAAACTTGCCTCTGCTTACTGAGAAGGCCAAGTGAGTTCCAGGATGTTTTCCAGATGGTCTGTTACCAGCTGGGAGGTTTGCTTGCGGGAGTGACAGCTCTCAAATCCAACTAATCAAATGTTTGAGAGTTTCCTTGCTTTCCTTTGCTTTTTGTTTTCAATGTAAGTGAATTATTTGTGAAGTCAGAAGGCAAGGAGAGAGCTTGGAAATGGGAGTGAAAACTTGCTGTACTCATGGGCCTCGAGTCTTGCAAGTGCTCAGGCCCCTCAGCAAGGCTTTTTCGCCATCTGGTAATCTGGTGTATGCATTTGGGTCTTTGGATGAAGGTATGAGCAAGCCACAAACAGCCATATAAGAGTTGTTTGGGGTCCTGGACATTTTCATGGGGTTCAGAACAAAAGAAGCAATGGGTGGTCACTTTATCACTTTGGTGCTGGTGCAGAAGTCAGAAAGAACCAACAGATTTCCTCTCCATCTGGTAGGGTCAGCTGCTCAAAGCTGGATCTAGATGTCTTGCATTTCGTATATTACATAAGCCAACTTGCTCTAGCATCTGACAGCTGTTTGCAGACTTCTTGGAGCAGTTTTTATAAGCATCAGAAATTGAAGTAAATATCAGTAAATGAAGCGCAGTGGACAGTGGCAGGAGGTATATTTGCTTGAAGGAACTGCCAAAGTTGGTCTGTCTACTGAGTAAGAAAAAGTGGAGATGGCATGCAAATCAGCACGCGTTTGCAATCTTCCTACCAGTGGTGGTGTTCTCATGTCTGAGAGTCCTGTCTGTCATGCGGCTCACAAGTTTGTTTCATTTCATTGTGTTCTGGCTGTGACCTGCTTTTTCTTGACTGCTCAGCTGCTACCTGCACAGCCAGCTCTTTTCACTTCCAACAGCAAACTTGTAGAGAGGGTTGAAATCTAAATGTTCTCCTTTGCCATACACTGCTTTTCAGAAAAAAAGTTGCCCCTCCTCCAGACCCTCGGCTGCAACCAGAGAGCTGCCTGCTGCTTCAACCCACCCCGACAAGAGGCGGGCAGAAGGCACGTGTCAGCAGCAGGACTAACACGTGTATTTTGGTTGATTCGGGACTTCGGGTAAGAACCTCCTCGGACACAAAACTTTGCAATCAAAATTTTTGCTAAGAGTGTTCAAAGAAAGATATTCTGGATCTGTTGTGTTAACAACACAGCCACTAGCCTTAACTTTATTTTGCGTGTCCTAACTCCAGTGGTGCCTCTTAGAGAGCTATATAAAGTTTTGAGCCTGTTGCAGGTATTTGAATGGGTTACAGCATAAATTCTATAACCTGAAACAATGTAGGACCTTACTTGACTTACTTGAGTCCAGCCTGACTTTGAGATGAGTGTCCTGTGTTTTCTACACCAGCTGCTGCATATGAGCCTGAAGAGGTCCAAAGTGAATTCTTCAGAGGAGCATGTTTTGGAAATGTTAGACCCTTTTGTTCAGCTACTTATAGACTGCCTGAAATCTATGGATATCAAGGTACAGTTCTGAGCTGGAGTCTGTCTGTTCTACTAAGAAGGGTCCTGCCCACAAATGTCATCTTGTAGTTGGCATACAAAAGAAGAGAAAGCCATCCAGTTTTCAAACCTAATTTCATTGGTGTGCAGATTAAGTTGTTTGAGGATGTGTTATCCCAAGGAGGAGTAAGGATTGTGGCTGATGGAGGACTGAATGCTCTGCCCGTAGTGCTGCCAGTTCAAGTATGGAATGTTCTCCTGTAATATATTAATACAAGGACTTCACAGACTTTGTAGGCTATCTGTGAGAAGGCTTCCTGAGGTTCTGTGGCTCGGAACAGTCTTGCCACAACTGTTGTTTCTTTTGATCCTACACTAATGTCTTTATTCCCAGAACCATAGACAGCCTCCTTTTGGGGCAGCTTTGGGTTTGAGTGAGACTAGGAGGGAATCTGTTAAAACCTGCAAGTTTCCTGTGAATGGAAAGTATGCTTCATACACTATCAGATAACCTGGAGAAAGGCTTTCATGTGGCTTGGGTTTTTCAGAGAGCAGCCTCTATGCCTTGAAGGCACCTCTGCTTCAGAAAGAGTTCCTGCCATCATCACTGTGTTCCCAAATCAGCACAGTGTTAATGTCTTTACCTAGTAAAATCAAAGATAGAGAATTGGGGAGTGGCAGATAATGTTTTTAGAACTGATAAACCTTTTGTATTATGAATGGTTTGAAAGACGTTGATTTTTGTTAACTAATTACCTTTTACCACAGTTGCCCATAGCCTGACCCATGTGTGGTCACTATGTAACAGTGAGAAGAATGTTCTCGTGGTGTGATTATACCCACAGACTATCCCTTGGCTCTTTCTTACAGGTGATAACGGGTGCTCTGCAGTCCTTGGCATGGATTTTAAAGTTCCCTTTGCCTTCTGTCAGCACTAACCTGGAGCCACTGATCAAACAGCTTTTTCTCTTGCTGAAAGAATTTGCCAAGACGGGAATAGCCAAAGGCCAGAATTTCCACCTGGTTGTGAGCTGTTTCAAAGTAAGTCAGACCCAGTTCTGTTCTTTTCTACTTTAGGATTAACTTTTTAGAATGAGACTCTTCCAGCTGCAGATCCGTCCTATAGCTGTCCCTGGAGAGGTAGTCTGGAGAGATCACAAGGTAGCAAGGGTAATGTGGCCTTGCTGATTCATTCCCAAGTGTAAACTTGAAGAAAGTTACCCCCAGAAATGCACAGCTAGGATCTGAAGAAGGGTTTCCATAGAATTGTATTTGCCTTCTTTCTTCCTTATAATAGTATCTTGTTACTACCCTGTCTTTTGAGAGGTGTTGATTTTGTCCTTAAATAGCTTGCTTTTAATGGGATTCATTGAAGTAAACCCTGGCAGCCCAAGTGAGACAAGGGAAGGGGCAATTAATAGTAATAACTACACTGACAGTATGCAATGTCTTCCTGTAGATGTCTTCCAAATGCATTGCTGAATTAATTACAGCTTCGTGATCATAAGGGAAAGTTAGAGTAATTCATGCTGAATGCCAGTGCCAGAAGAACTTTTCCCTCTCCCTGGCTGTGTTCCTGCATCATGCTTCATGTCTATGAGCATCCCCACTCGCTTCAGGACCGTCTGAATTTGTGTATTTGCTCGTGTTCACTTTTTATCTCAAAATTGTCAGCTGAAAGCAAAATGTGATGAGAACACTTAGCTGGACGTTTCAGAGCAGACGTTTATCTTTTCAAACCTAAGTGGATTAAACAGAGACAGTCTTTGGTGTGGGCTTATTTTTTGTCTTTTTAGCACTTCACTTGTGTTGACAATGTGCAATTTGATTTTGTAGTGTGTAACGATACTTGTGAAGAACGCAAAGAGTCAGATAACAAGCAAACAGCTCCAAGTGTTGCTTGGCTTTGCTGAAGAAGACATTTATGATTCATCACGCCAAGCCACTGCCTTTGGCCTTCTCAAGGTATTTCTGTGCAACAGGCATATGGGTTCTGTGAGCCACTGGAATGGTGGTGATTCTGCCTCCTGGTGAAAGGCTGTATGATCTCACGTCAGGAACAAGCCACAGTATGCTGTTAAAGCTCTCTGTTACAACAGGGGGGAAAAAGCAGCAAAGCTTTCCCATTTGACTTGTAGTCACTCCTTAAAACTGTGAGGCTGTTTTATGAGGCATGTGTATGAGTATGTATTTGGATCCGAGGATGTTTTTGCTAAAGAATCAACATCCCTAATCATTAGGCCAGGCATTCTGTGTTGTTCAAAAGACACAGATATGGATTTGTAATCTACCTTTCTTGGTTTTGTTTGGTGTTTGTTTTTTTTTTTTTTAAAGTTACCCAGGCTATGTTTAAAGATGTGAAGAAGTCAGTGTTAATGTACCACCCAAGACCTGTGTAGCCCAGGCTATAGTACTACATCTTGCACTGTGCAAGCAAACTGACATGACTCCAGCTGTGCTTTCACATTTTCAGGCTATTTTATCCAGGAAGCTGATAGTTCCTGAAATTGATGATGTGCTGCAGAAAGTTGCTCAGCTGGCCATCACTGGTCAGAGTGAGCCAGTGCGAGTCCAGTGCAGGCAGGTTGGTAAAATGGAATGGTTTTCATCTTACTTTACTTCCAGTTGTCTAACAGGCTAGAGGTCTTATTACGGTCATCTCAGCTCTCACAGACACGTCATGTGCCTTAGCCCTGCTGAACCCCTAACCCCATTTCCCCTACTTAGCAATCCTTATTCCCCTTGTTACCTGGCTGGCTTTAGTTCTTGTGAATAGCAGAACCACAGACTGCTTGCCTATAACAAGACTGCTTGCCATGGCATAGCTCCAGAGAGCTGCTCAGCAGCAGTGTCACGGTCCCTCCTTTGATGGCTTTTAGCCCCATGTAACTAAGAGCCTTGCCCCTTTCTGAACCCCAGCAGAAGAGAATTTGCCACAAAGCCATGATTCCTTACCACTACTTCCTCATTCTTTTCAAGCTGAAGGAAATCAAAAGGTAGAGTTGGTTGCTTCATTTCAGGCATGGGGATACAGATGCAGCAGGAGTTGTGCATAACTAAACAGTGCATTTCCCTAGTTACAGGGTGAATTTTGAAAGACACACAGTTTCTCTTAACAGAAGCCTGCACAAATCACTGCAATACTCTAAAGACTGATCTGGGGTTGTCAAGTACCTGCAGATCCATGTTTCAAGCACAGAGCTTGAGAGTAATTGTTGGCCCTTTGTGTGATAGGAAACGGATGAAAGGGATGATTCTTATAAACCTGCTGGTCCATCACTAAATTTTCTTTGTAATTTTTTTATAATCTTCCTGGGTGTTTCTTGTAACTACTCTCTGGTGTTTTTTCTTTCCAGATTTACTTAAAATATATTCTGGACTACCCACTTGGTGACAAGCTGAAAACCAATTTGGATTTCATACTCGCACAACTGGAGTGAGTTTATATTCCCGTTTTATCTGTGAGAACAGAACCTTGTTGCTTAAGTATGACTTTAGTGGCCACCCTGGGTGTCAAAGGGCTGTTTGTGGAGTGGAGAGTATGGCTAAAGTCTTTGTCGTCTTACCTCTAAACCACTTCCCTTTTTCAAAGATGAGCTGTTTGATAAAGCAAGTCCTTTTTCTCTTCCCTATTTCACAGCTGGTTTTATCGTTCTTTGTCTCTTTGTAAGCAAAGGTCCTGTTGTTTGCTTAGTGGTTAACCAACTCCACTGGTTGTAAACCAAATGAAATGGAAAATCCAGAAAGAATAAGGGAAGGTGTGTTGTTATGACTGCACTCCACTGTCCCATGGCAGTGGTCCCAGCTGCAGCTGTGGGCACTGTTGAGATCAGCTGCACCAATTCAGCTGGAGCAGTGTGCCTGAAACCTCCTTTCGAGCATGACCCCTCCCTTGCACCTCAAGGTGCCAGTAGTTTACCGTGTTCCCCAGCACCATAGCACAAGTGCAGCTATGCTGACTCAAGTTGGCTGGAGCCCTTTTTTGCCTGTTTGTCTCTCTGTGTTCATTTTCTTGGAGATGGAGCCAAAAGGCCTTCTCTTCTCCTAAGTATCAGACCCAGTCTGGTAGCTGTTGTAGAAAGATCCCTGTCAGTGTTTGTTTCTGGCATTGGCTATTCTTGTAAATTGTTAAAATTTCTGCAGTATTAACCCGGCCCTCAATGTTAATCACTTCCTCACAGGTATGAGTATGAAACTGGAAGGGAGTCTGCACTGGAGATGATTGCGTACCTTCTTGACATGTTCCCACAGGTAACAAGCACCCCTTGGTTTTCCTAAGCATTAAGCAGTTACTGCAGCTTGCAGTAACAGCGTTTTCGGAGCAGTTTATTTTGGAAGCACTTGGTAATTCCTGTTATCTCTTACCATGAGCAGAACATTCACTTATCTCCAAAGAATATGGCTTTATGCTGGAAAGTCTGCAGTGCTTCTTTATCTAATGTGCTCAGTCTGCAAGTAAATAAAGCTCTATCAGGTGGAGTTTGGATAAGCTTGATGGTGAATTATGCCAGGAAGAAACACAACCAGCTTAGGAAATGGGGTCTGAGTAGAAAGCGAAGTCTAGATTTTCCTCATTGTGGGGGGTTTTCAGCATTCGTGAGAGATACTGTTGACTGAACAGATATGTGATGTACCGTATCTCTCTTGTTGGCCTGACCAAAGATAGAGGGCTTCTCAGTAGGGTGGATCAAAATGAAAGCTAAGAAATAACTGTGCATCTATGCAGGATGACATATGCAAAATGCTAAGCTGCCTTGAAGGTCTGCGGCTGGAGCTTGACTGAGAATTCATGAGACAGAGTAGTGCTATCTAGCAGGAATTTGGGAGGAAGGAAGGAGCAATTCTGCACAGTAAGCTGTGCTTCATCACGACCTGATTAGATTTAGTATCTCATGTGGTTCCTGGCAACTCTGTAAAGTAACAAAGAGCTGCTATCTCTGAGAGAAGGACCTTTGGGCTGATTGCTGCATTGCTGAGGGACTTGAGCCTGTTTCAGTGAGAGCTGGGCATGAAAATGCTCTTTAAGGTTTGACATTCATGTTGCTGTCCCAGGGAGATGTTAGAATGTCAGAGTCAGAGCAGGGCTGGGGCTGCTCTTCCCTCCCTGTGTGCTCCAGAAACAGGATCATCTCATCCTTTCAGTTCACCTGTCTTGACATGGACCCCAGTCAGGGCTGACATTGTTTCTTTATGTGCTGCAGCAAATATCCCTCTTTTCTCCTTTAAATGCCAGAAGCTCCTTGGGGATCCGTGGTTGACTAATGCTTATTTTTTTCTAGGATCTCCTCCACAAGTACTGCGGGCTGTTTTTTCTCTCTCTTTGTATGATGATGATAAATGATGACTCTGCCAAATGCAAAAAGATGGCGGCTTTGACATGTAAATCTCTCCTCAGGAAGATAAACAATGAAAAACAAGATCTGATGTTTTCACTGGTCACAGAGTGGTTTCACAGCAAGAAGGTATTCTTTGGTCTTTTGACTGACCAGGTCTGAACTTTCTTTGGGGGCTGAGTAAGATTAAGGCAAGCGAGAAATTGCTAGTACCAGGTCTGGTGGGTTGGTGGGTTCAGCTGTACCTGGCTTAGTAGTTTTATGAAAGGAATACAGGCAAGACTCAGAATAAAAGCTCTTGAAAGCTGTGCTTAGTTCCAAGCTTTTTCTAGTAAGAAGAGCAAGAAATGGTATGGCTTCATAAAGCTGCACAACTGTAGGGAATAGGGAATTGCTGATGCTGTAGGTCAGCTGACAGACTTCCCACTGCTTTCTAACAGTTTCTCTTTTGGGTCAGGTATTTCACCAAGTTTAGTCTTTGCTCAAGTGAAAAGAAAGGCTCGAGCAAATTCCTTACAGCAGTTCTGATTCCAGTAACTGGCTTTTTGTGCTGTCTTCAGCTTGCTTCATTCTGCCGCTGGCAGCTGTAAGGTGGCAAACCTAGTCTTGCAGATTTCCCATTTTGATCTGAGTGCCTGGATGTTTAGTTATTCTCAGACCGGACTCAGGTTCTGTCCCTCTACACTGGTGGAGTAAGTGTTCTTCAACACTTCATCCTTCCCAGCTCTAATATGTTCAGTTCTGGTTTATAGCTGTGAGCCGCCTGTTGCACTGTTAAGAATCAAAGAGTGCAGAGTAGCCCCCAGGGCTTTGCAGCTGGGAACCAGGATGGAAGGGACCTTTCAATGTTCAGTTTTAGGGTGTGTTTCCAGAGATAACTTATGCTGCCAGGTGCTTTTGTCTCTAACTGGCAGCAGCTCCTTTTTCAATAGTACTCTGAAAAACAGCTTCTCTTAAGATGCAGTTGCTACAGGAAGAAGTAGAGGTTGCTACCAGCTCCTGCACATGGGAGCTGCAGGATTTGATTATCAGGAAGTAACAAGGGGTCTTATTCTTCCTGTTGGCAGAGCTCACACAGGAGGTTGGCGGCCCAGGCATGTGGTTTGTTTGTTGAAGTGGAAGGAGTAATGTTTGAACGGCGCCTTGAAGCTGTCCTCACTGTGGTTGAAAAAGAGATCAACCCAATTAAATTTGAAGACGTAAGTCATTTTTCCCATGTGTGAGAGGTTGGGGAAAGTTAATTAAGAAAACGGAAAAAGGGAAGAAGTGTAGGAGAGATTTAACTGTTGAACCTGCTGTTTGGGACTGAGGAAGGACACAAAACACACACGTTTGTTCTGAAGGGGACCTCACTGACCTAAAACCGTACTTTTTGTCTGTAAGCCTAAATCTGATGTCCTGTGTCACAGCACAAGGGGCAAAGGAACTTTTCAAAGCCACCTGGCCTGAGCCTGCAGCCATTCTGTGTAATCAGCAGATATATTGCTCCTTGCCCCAGCCTCTATCAAGATCTGTGTGGGTGGAAGGGGTTCCTGAGACAGCCCTCAAGTCCCAAGCTTTTGGTTTTCACTTGTATAACTTGGTGGGCTGAGAGTGTGTAGCAGTATGTATGTTGAGGTAGCTTTTTCCGCTTCTGGTCTTTCCTGCACTGAGAGGAGAGAGGGGGCCTTCTGGTTTTTGTTTGAGGTGGAGTTATAAAAGCCATCATCAGAAAGAATGGCAAGGTGCATGCTGACAACATCTGTTTAGCTGGGAAATGTCTGCTAGCTGTGGAGATCTGCGTAAGCGTGGAAGTACAGTCAGGAGTGCATCGCTTGTGACTTGTCTGCTTTGCTCAGTGTTAGCTACAGCTTTAATTTTCAAAGGAGTTCCTTTCCTGTACTTCAGACCACAGTTTTGTTTTATGGAAAATTTTTTTACTACACATGATTAACTCAGAGTAACAAGGCTGCCTCAGATTCTGCTTGGCATGTGATAATCCCACAGGAATCCCAGTAATTGAGCCTGGGGTGTGGCCACATGTTACTACTGTGCAAGGGCAACATGGAAGAAGAGAGGAGAACCTTGGGGTATGTAAATTGGCAAGAGATGAAAATGAAATACCTGCAGTGAGAAGAAATTCAGCATAATCACCCCCTGTGCTGTGACACGTAGGTAAAGCACAGCTGGTGACTGCAGGCAGGGAAAGGACCTCAAGGCAATTTATTAAAATCGCCAGTGCACACAGTGGTGTCATAACAGCACGGGGTGACACAGGCAAATCTGTGCTCAGGTTGGCTCTAATAATGAGAAGCATACTTGCACAAATATGTGTATAGACATCAATGATAAACATTGTGTGTGTAATTGCTTGGATTTAGAAACCTAGGAGTTTGTTACAGTAGTGTTCGTGTAAAAAAAAAAAAAAACCACACAAAAACAACCAAAAAACCACAAAGCAACAGCAACAAAAATATAACCAACCAAACAACACAAAAAAACCCAAACAAAAAATAACAACAACCAAACCCAAGAAAGATTGTAGTAATAATCTCCTGCGGAGGTTTGGTCTCCAGAGGAAGTGCTTTAGTGGAGCTGCTTCTCTTTGTTTGTTTTGGGAACTGGGTAGAAGTCAGCCTTCTGTTTCTTTGCAGGGTTGATCTGAAATTTATCTAGTCATGTAAATTCTTCAGGTTCTCATAAGCATCTTTCTTCACTTGCTGATTTTATTAGATAACTGAAGAGGCGGAGGAGAAGGCTGCAGACAGGCTGCTCTTCAGCTTCCTTGTCCTGGTCACAAAGCTAATCACAGAGTGCAACTTGTTTCAATTAACCAATTACAGTGATGTTGTGAGCAGTATCTGGGGTAAGTATCAAGAATTATTGTGGCTGTGTTACAGGGAAGATTCTTTGTGTGCTGTGTGGTTTTTTTCACCCTAATAAAAACAACTGAACTTTGTTGTAGAAGGTTTGCATGCTGCAAAATGCTAATACACAGCAGTTACCGGGCAGTGAAAGAGAAAAGTTACATTGTTGATGAAAACAAGATAGTCTCTCTTTCAGTTGCTGGGAAGTTTTTCTATTACACCAAGAGCAAACAGTTGCAAACTATTGCATGTTTGACTGTAATTTCATCCTCTTGGATGAAAACGTTCAGTTCTCCTGGGAAGATGAGATTTTCTGGGTGAGCTCATACATACCAGCGAGCAATGACACATGGTGATAGTGCTGTAAATGCTGTGTGTTTCTGCCAGGATGTTAAGGCCTGGAGGTTATTTGATTCAAGGAGTTTGTACAATCTCAGTGTGGCTTACTGGCATTTTGTTGCCTTGGCTTTAATTGCTTCATTTACTGCTATCAGTAGTCATGGATCTAGCTGGTTAATGTCTTTGAAGAGTTCAGCCTGCCAGCTGCCTTTAGTGAGATAACTCTTGTAAATCCTGGGTTGCTTCGTGATGTGCAGGACAGAGGCAAGACAAGAGGGCAACTCCATCTTTTCTCTGAAGCATCCTCAGCCTCCATCCAGGGGTTGACCACCTGCAGCAGCAGGCCCAGGTCACCTGAGTCCACAGCAGCCAGTCCCCAGACATCTTGGGCAGATGAGCTGTGGCACGAGTCCCTGAGGGGAGTGTAGTTGCTTCAAAAACATGACTTGTCAGCCAGGATCAGAGCAAGCGTCAAACTTTTCCAGCCCAATCGCCACTGCTTTCCAGCAATGGCCCCATCTGTGGATGTTGGAAGTGCTGTGGGTACATTCAAGAATACCTGGTCACCATTGGGATGTTTGGCTACCTGTAGCTTTTTGCCGCTCTCTGCTTTGGCTGGATAAAGTTGCTGGGAAGTCTTTTGCTCTTTACCTTTTCATTGTGGCAAGTGGCTGTGGTAATTATTGGAGGGACCCGGTTCTTTTTCTGCTGTCAGTGGACCAGCTCCTGTGCTGAAAGAGGTTTTCTTTCTCCCAGGTCATGTCCAGTCTCACCTGTGGTATCCTCACAGCTGGGTCTGGCTGACAGCTACTGAGATCTTTGGCTTGTTGTTTGCATCTTACAAGCCAGAAGATCTTGTCAACAAGTGGAGGGAAAAAAAGGCAGGGAAGAGGAAAAAGACATCATCAGAGCTGCCTGCATCCACCCTCTTCTTGACTGCTGAACTGGACAAAAAGGTAATGATGTCTGTACTACTCTGCCCCATGCCCTGGCTGGGACATAAAAATAGCATTACAGTTGGGCTTGCACATTTGTCTTTTGGTTGCTTGTCTCCTGTCAAATCCTGATCACTTAAAGCATTTGAGGAGATGTCTCTGCTGTTGGGAGGGGGCTTCTCTGGGGTCTTGTTCTCAGCAGCACAAAGACTCCCATCTAGGCTGCAAGATGCAGGTAGAAGTTGTGCTGAGCCAATCCCTTGGCCTCCACTGGGAACTGCCTTTGGTGACTGCAAAACACTGCTTTGAGTTTCTGCTACTGTTTCACGTGGAGTAATTTCCTTCTCCTTTTTCCTCTCTCCAGATGAAGGAACTAGCATTTGCTTTCTGCCATCAGCTGCAGTCCAAGTTCCTGGACCTCTCTCTAGGAGAGCAGGTAAGAGCAGAAGGTCTGGGGCTTCAGGAGGGCACAGGATAGGCCATGGCCTGTGAGGGAGTCTTTTGTCCTGGTCAGGACTGCAGTGCTGGTGGTGGCTTGGAGCAAATGCACAGTGCAGAACCAGCTGCTGTGTGCTGAAGGCGTCTGAGCAGGTCCATGTCTCAGAGGGGCCCAGGACCCTTTGTGGTGTCAGTCTGCTGGAAGGGCTGAGGAGTGGCAGGCACAGAAAGGGGAGGAATGGGGTCCCTTCTGTTAGGGAGAGTCTGGCTCTGCAGCCCAGACTGGAGTAGGTTGGGTGACCACATCCTGGAGCAGGGATCCAGATCTCTGGTGCTGGTTCCCTGCAGCTGCTCTGGAGCCCCGGCTGTTTGCTGGGAGCATTTAGTCCAGCTTTATGCTGTTGCTTGAAGGTCTCATTCCACTGTGAACCTGGTCAGGGGTATCTTTGTGGAGAGGGAGGTGCTGCTAGAGGTGGGGAAGACAAAAGGAGCAGCATTGCATGAAGAGGTGCTGGAGCCCAAATGGCATGGTAGCTCATGAGGAAAGACTCACAGACTACAGGATATTGATGTGGGCCTTCCTGTTAGCAGCAACATGCAGGGGGGGAACACGTTACAGCCACCTGCATTGGCTGGTTCCTCTTTCAGATTGAGCCTTTGCTCTTACATGCCCTGGGCACGGCTAGTGCTGACACTGGGGGAACCGACAGTGACTGACTACTCTGTTCTTATGCTTCAGGTTATAAAGAATTTGCTTTTTGTGGCAAAAGTTGTTTACTTGCTAGCCCCGGCCTCAGAAGAAGGTAAAGAGGCTGAAGGAGAAGTTGGCTGTGAAGTAGAAGAGCAGGAGGCCTCAGAAGATGAGGAAAAGAAAGACATTTCTGCTCAGGGAGAGGAAGAAAGAGAGGACACAGAGGAGAAAGGCCATCCAGCCACATTGCTGTGGTTAATGAAGAAGCTCTCTCTCATGGCAAAGCGAGAAGCAGCATATTCCCCTAGGGTCCCTTTAAAGGTAAGTACAGGGTTAGACCAACTGCTTTTGTCATGGTAGGCTCTTCCATAGGAGGGTGGTGCTCTAGCTCTGCTTTCAGGGCACCTGCTGCAGAGGGTGCTAGGAGCTGGTGCTGAAGCAAGGATTAGTAGGTGCCAAAGAAACCAGAAGCGTTTTGGTTCAGGGTTCCCAGGAAAGGCTTGTGCCAGTCTGCTTCTCCTTGATCCTTCCAGCCTTCTTGTGGTGTGGTGGAAGGGTGGTAAACCCTTCCAAAGGCACCAAGCTGCAGGGGACAGAGCACTGCCTTTGAATTGAAAGACCAAGAGTGCTATGTTTATGCAGGCAGGGGAATGGCAGCATGGAGTTGCTTGCTAAGTAACCCCCTAAGAAGGGGAGGGTGGGGGAGAGCATCAGGAAAAGCACTGCGGTTCCCTGTGGTGTACAGTTTGAGAGGCTGAGCTTTCATGTTCTCAGCTGCCTCGAGGACAGTGAGAACAAGCCTGTTCAAAGTGTTAACAGCTGCCAACCCAGTGGAATCACAGCTCATGCTTAGAGATCCCTTGGGAGTTGTGTCTCATCTAAAGGCTGTACTTGACTGCAGTAAGACCTTGGAACAGCAGTAAAGTTCTTGACTGGGGTGTCTGAAACAACGCCCTGGACATTGAACAGCGATGTACAGCCTCTCTTGAACCAGTTCAGTTAAGCAGTTACGTTTCCTTCCAACCTTCCCTATGTCATGTCCCACACACTCATTTTCAGAGAAGCTGCATCTTTAAGTTCCTGGGAGCAATTTCAGTGGATCTGGGGAAAGACAGGATCAAGCCCTATCTTCCAACCATTCTCACCCCTCTGTACAGGGAGCTGAACAGCACCTATGCCGAGCAAGGTAAGTGATTTCCCTCGCAAACACTAGTGAAGAGGACGGTGTGTCAGAGCTGTGCCTCAGCACAAACACTGCCTGGCATTCCTTTTGTCTGTTGAGGCATCGATGCTGCGGTCAGTGAAATTTCACCTACTTGCAGTCTAACCGAAATACCAGAAAAGGAGCATGTTTGACAGCTGGAACAAAAATCTACCTGTTGACAAGGACTAAACCAAAGTCAGGCAGGCTTCTTCCATGCCAGTGGGTAAAGCTTGAGCATGTCATGTAGTGGAAACAGTGTAGTGCTCAAGGGTGGACGCGTGGTGGCAAGACTCACTGAGCCCTTGCTGAGGAGAGGAACAGAGTGTGGGGTCTTGAGGAAGCTACAACAAGGCTGTTGCTAAGGGCCATTCTTTCTGAATTGCTGTGTTGGCTCAGCTGTGAGGTTTAGGGCCAGAGGTTGCCCTTTGGCTAAAATTGTGTTTCAGTTTTAATCTAAGACAGGGTGTGTTTTATGGCAACTTGTGTTACTGTAGAGCAAGGGACTGTACAAGCTGGAATTGCCAGTTTGGTGGTGATATTGATACTTTCCCCCAGCTCTCCATTTTGAAATAGAGAAAAGGACCTTTAGTGTGTGCCACGTGCACAGCGACTGAAAGAAAGGAACCTTACAGTAGGGGAAGAGCATGTGCAGGTAGGAGTGCGCCTGCTGAACTGTGCTCAGAACTTCTCCCTTCTTCCTGAATGAGTCCAGCTCGCTCTGTCCTGCTAGATACTACCTGAGCAACAACAATTCTTTCTCCTTGGAGATCCATCTTTGTTTAAAAGATCTTGAAGTCATGCCTGGTGAGGGAAAGACAAATCAACTTCCTAATTAACGTGAGAGACTCTTGGCTTAAGAGCAAGACACTTGTATTTAGATTGTTCATGAAAATGTGTTGAGTCAGGCAAAACCCAGTGTAAGGAAAAGAACAGACAACAAGCCAAAAAAAAAGTTCTATTGCTCTAAATGTGTGATTGGTATGTGCCATGAAAATTCAGTGTGTAGCACTGGGTCCCCACATCTCAGAAAGAATACAAAAAAAGTGAAAAAATTTGGAAGTAGTAAGTGTTCTAGGTAAAGAAAATCGGGGTTTTTTTGTTGTGTGTGGGTTTTGTTTGGTTGGTTTTGTTTGTTGGGTTTTTTTAGCTAAGCAAGTTAAGAGACCTAGAAAAGCTATGATAGAGATTGACAGTATCATGAGTATCATGATAAACTTTTTGTTTTCTCTCCCAGCACAAGAACCAGGGGCCTTCAAAGGGTTTTACAGAGTAACTGCAGGGATGCTTTTTTGCATGACAGGGGCGTAGACCCAGGGAACTTGTCAACTGAAAACACGGTGGAGGCAAGCAGCTTACATAAGCTTCTCTGGAGGCTTTACAAGCACTTGGAAGAAGGATGTGTTGGAAGACTAGGGGAAACATTTGCCCTACTCTCATTTTCCCCTTAGCATCTCTTTGTAATCTTTTTTCTACCCACCAAGATTATGTTTTCAGTTATTTCGGTTGCTATATTGTAACTCACTAGTGACCCTAACCATACAGACAGACCTTACTGTGTCCTGGACAGAGATGCTGACTGACAAGGCTGGAGTCTCTACTTCCAACAAAGCCTATTCCAAGAACCCTGTACAGCCAGTCACATTTAATAACCTCTGGGATGCCATTATCTTTCTGGAACAAAAATAATGCTTCTGAGAAGCAGAAGTTTTGTTTGCCTGCATGAAGTGCCACTTGTGGCCCCCTGGGAAAGCTAGTGAAGAACCAGATTTCACAAGCACCTTTGTGCTGGGCTCTACCGTATACTGGGGGCAAGATGAAGCAGTACAGTTGTCCTGTGGTGAAGAAAGAGAAATCCCTTGGCTTTCATTCCATATACTGAAAAGATTAAGCAAGTTAATTCTGTTTTCTTAGATCCAACAGTGAAGAACCTTTCTCAAGAAATCATAGAACTGCTCAAGAAGTTAGTTGGACTAGAGGCTTTTTCGCTTGCCTTTTCTTCTGTGCAGAAACAGGCCAATCAGAAAAGAGCGATAAGGAAAAAGCAGAGGGCTTTGCAGGTAAGGTTCTGCTTTCTCTTCTGGGGAAAAGAAACAGGGTTTCTCTAGAGGCTTGAGAGCTGACTGGGAGGGAAGCAGAGTTTGAGGAAGCACTGCATCCTGAATTGGGACAGTTTCATTGTCTCCTTTCTGAAACTTCACTAGAAACTGTTTAAGATCAGCCAGCCTCCTGTGCAGGCTCTGCCTGGAAGTGCTGCTGTGGGTACCCACTCACCTGAAGAGTAGTGGCAAACCTGGGCAGAGCAGCCAGAACACCCTCAGTTTTGAGGAGCCCAAGAAAACCTGTGTTGTCTTACCACTCACCAGTGCCTTAGGAAGTAACAGATGTTAACAGGGATAGTTGTTAGTTAAAATCATAGACTCATAAAATAGCTGTAACTGAACAAACGTTCACTGTTTTTCCACTAGACTGTAGCAAACCCCGACATTGCTGCAAGGAGGAAGATGAAACGACATAAGAATAAAGCAGAAACGAGAAAGAGAAAAATAGAATTCCTGCGTCCTATGTACAAGGCCAAGAGACCTCGAAGTCACGTGCTGAAGGATTTAGCAATGGTGGAATGACAAGGCTTTTCCTTCCTGGAGGATTAATTTATAAAAAGTAATTTCATGCTAAAACTGTAATTACTGGTTTGATTTAAAAAAAAAAAAAAGTATTTACTTATTTTAATTGTATTTATTAGTATTTTTTCATGTCTTTTTTTTTCACCTAGGATCTTAAATAAGAGCTTTTCCATTTTTTTCCAAGCTGTATATTTACCAGGGCATGTACAGTTGAATGGACAAGCACCCTATCTTTTATATTAAATTGTTCTTCAGTTTTAAAAGGTGGGTTATGTGATGACTGCATTCATGCCTGTGAACGTCTGAGCTCCTGGAGAAAAAACAATCTGCCTCCTGACCTGGATGTGTCTTCCAGTTTCTGCAGCTATACTGAGCCACTGAACTGTCATTTCTATCTAAGCTGAGAGTATAACAACCTATGCAGGTGGAAGTTAAAATTCAGATGATGGTCCTGCCACATCAGGGTGATAGGTGGCTGTTGAAGACATTTATTTTCCTTTCAGAAAACTAATGCTCCATTAACAGCTTATGCTCTTTATCTCTGTTGCTGTACTTCACCGTAACAGCGTTATCTGCACTGAGGGATTCTGAAGTGTAATGACATCAGCTAAGGAAGCCTCCTCTAACCGTTCAGCTACATGACCATTTGAACTGTTAGCAGTTGGAGTTGTTTCTGTAAGCAAGCAGCTGCTTCCCTCAAGCACCACACGTGGGAGTAGTCAGTACAGCTGACAGTTCCAGATTTTATTAGTGTTTCCCTTACACAAATATAGTAGCCACTCACAACTGAAAAACCACCCCGGGGCGACACAAAAAAAACCAAAACAACCACAAACTTTCCCAGCCCGTAAGACCTTCATACAAAGTAGCATAAGTACATCCTTTAAACAGACAGAAAGAATTGGAATATTATAATTACACAGACATTCACTTGGTTCAGTTTTACAATTCAAGAGAGGCATCCATGTTACAGGAGTCAAACGCAAATCTGTCCTATTTACAAGTATCTCTGGCCTTAAAATACCTGACTGCAGAGAGGGATGTTGAATACAGGTGAGACTTCATTGCAGGGGTCAGCTCTGTATCACTGCCTGCTCTTCAAGGCCTCCACCAACCTAGGAAAAAGGTGAAGTCAGTTTTGTGAAAAGTGACTTCAGTGATGTTGAAATACCTTCAGGAAAAAGGTACCCTTTCTTCTAATGTGGACTCTTGTCTTATGTCAGACAGACCTTCCACAGATTCAGTCTTCAAAAAGAAAAATGAAACAACCAAACGGTAAAAGCTATTTTTCTGACGAAGCCATAGTGTAATTATAATTAGAGTGTTACTCACCACTCCATTGCTTCATCAAGCCCTGTGCCTTTAGTTGCAGAGGTTTTGAATATCTGCCACTTTCGGTCCTTCAAAGCTGGTAAGCCAAGTGCATTTGCCATTTCTGTGGGAGTCATGGCCTGTTCCATGTCCTGTTTATTTGCAAACACCACCAAAATGGCTTTCTTCAACTCTTCTTCCTGTAAAACAGGGAACTCATGCAGGTTGTTGCAGAAGCTTTTACTGAATTTATTTAAGCAGAGAAAACTCATAGATTGAAGAGAAACTTCAGCAGCACTCATCAATGAGTTTGGGTTGGCTTTTTTTTTTTTTTTTTTTTTTTTTCTTTAGAAAGTTCTTCAGTAAAAGAATGGTGTTTACTTCCAACTACAGCATATAGAAGCAATCTCAAAAGGGGGCTGGTTATACCTGCTACATTCTGAAACAAGCTGGTAGTTGGATTTAACAAGGACCATCAAAAGATCTTGCAGGAACCTGGGTGGCTGAAGTTTCACAAGTGGTGTATCACTTGGTTCACTGCATCACATTTCACATCCACTTCAAAAGAAGGTTCTAATTTCTCAATTTCTGTTGTACTAATAAGGTTGTCATCATTTTCTTACCTCTAACATAGCAACAAGCTCTGATTTTGAAGTGCCAATTCTGTCTCGATCACAGCTGTCCACTACATAAATGACTGCATCTGTATTTGAATAGTAACACCGCCAATAGGGCCTGCAGAACAAAGATAAATTCCAGTTCTATCATTTGCACTTTTAGCAGTTATTTTTAGCCAGATAATGAAAACCAGATTACCCAGAGGAAGCAAAAACTGTCTCTGGGGTGAAAGGCCCCATAAGTAGCAAGTAGAAGATATCAGAATTATCTTACTGGAACTAAAAAGGAAAGGAACCGGCACCTGCACTTTACTAATTGCATCTATCTTATTAACTGTGCTGTGCCCAGCATTCAAAAAAGAATCACGGAAAGATCATACAGAGGTACTGAAGAGGAGATCACTACAATTATGCCTATGACTCATTACAAAACTTGTAAAGCTCACTTAAAAAAAAAATCTACACTTAAATTCAACTTCCTGGCTTTGCACTCTTAAGAGTATTTAAATATATTTTTGGTTTTACACCACTCCACTTTCTCTGAAAGCTACACAATTGCCTACTACACAAGTAAACTTGTTTTTCAGAGCAGAACTGTACACAAGTGAAAACACTCAGCTGTTTCTTTCCAGTCTGTAGTCCAAAACAGGTTTTACTAATTGAATTCTGACAGAGGGTGGACTGATTTTAGAAATGAAAAGAACCAATTTTCAGAAGTGCCAGCTATGAGAATTCCAAGAACTTAGCACTCTTTAGAGAAATTTAATTATATCTTTTGATTTTAAGAGATCTTTTACCTTATGCTTGTCTGTCCTCCCAAGTCCCAAACTTGAAATTTCAGATTCTTGTATGTCACTGTCTCAACATTGAAGCCAATGGCTGAAACAAAGTCAAACAATTTCACTGTCAGTGATTTTTTCTGAAGACTATTACAGAACTTAGTTTAAAATTTCCAAATCTGAAAAATTCTCAATAGCTACATAATGAAGTTCATGCCCTTTGTGAAGCTACCCCAGCGAACATTTATGGCTCAAAATAATGTGCACTCTCACAAAACCACCGCAGAAGACTTGACACTGTGGTATCTGGAAAAGGGCAATAAAGTTACAGCGTATCACACATGTCATTCCTTTTCCTGCCAGCCCAGAGAAACACAACACAGGGAACAGACAGATGAATGCAGACAGCCTAAAATTTTGGAGGCTGAAATAAGCAAAACCATAGGTCAAAAGGATTATGACACAGTAACCCAACAGCTACTAAAAGGTCAAAAAGACCTGACCAAAGTCAATTACCGTAGCCAACAGTTACCATTTACTAAACATTTACCTATAGTAACAATCTGAAGGTTAAATACTTTTTGCATACAGCAGGACAACATAAAATATTCCCGTATGTTGACCTTCTATAGCACACTGAAATACCATTATGCAAGAAAATTCTTAAATACAATGGTGCAAGGCTCCCACAATGTAGGATCCTTTTGTTTGTGAAGGAAGAATGTAGCAAGTTCAGCTGACAAAGCTTATGTGTTAGTGCTACAGGCAGACCTGCTGTTTTCACTACGGGACTGATCACTTACTTGGAATGGTGGTAACAACTTCTCCAACTTGTAACCTGTAGAGAATTGTTGTTTTTCCTGCTCCATCCAGTCCCAGGATAAGAATCCTCATCTCTCGAGTTCCAAACAAACTGGAAAAGATGGTGGAGAAAAAGCCCCCTACAAAAAACAGAACAGAAAGATGTTTCAGTGTCAGCTGGCACTATCGAGGCCACGGGAAGGCAGACAGATTAAGCTCATTTCTTACTAAGCAACGAGAGGTTTCTTTTCTCCAGTAAAAATAGACAAGTTCAGGTATCACCCAGATACCTATGTGCTGAACTACATCTTATTTTCCTGGGTTTATGGTGCTATTTTATGGTAGCTCAGTCGAGGAAAAAAATCACATTGCAGCACCATCAAACTTGCCCATTCTGTCTGGGATATTTTTTTTTTCGTTCTCTCTGATTTGCCAAAATCTGAGCCAACTTCTGTTTGTATCAGACTCTACCTTTTCAGCACAAGAGACTATACAAGGCCCTGCTGAAGTCTGAAATAATTATTTCTGATATTTATGGTTTCCCACAGGAGCATTCCCTTCCTTTTTCTTAAAATGAAGTATTAATCAGTAGGTTTGTGTTAAAAATTACAGTCTATTATGAACTATGAAGCTGTACAAAATCAAGTATGTTAATGCTACAGAGAAATCTAGGAGATCATTACAAATGCCTCTTTTTTTCTGGGTTTTTGGTTTGGTTATGTTTTGGTTTTTTTTTTTTCCCTCGCCCCAACCTCTCATTTATTCCTCACATGCATGTAAAAGTACTTGTGGCCAGACTAATATCTGATCTGTGCCTATTGTTTAAGTGCAGTAACAATACTAACGTTCTAAGCCAGTAACAATGACGTTTTTTCAATTATTTTTATAAAAAATATATCTAATGCTAAATGATAATTTTGTAAATCCACCTAAAACCCTGTAAAAGGTAATGAAACACCAAGCAAGTCAGAGTCACATTTGACAAACATATCAGAGAAGAGACAAATTAGAGAAGATTTGCAACCAAAATCTTCTCAAAAGAGGTTTTGATAAAAAATATTCCTTGTGTTTGCCTTTCTAGGCATCTGTGATGCCTTTCCAGGGAAATGAGGGAGCAATGAGCTGCATGTTTATGCAAAAGAAGGAATTCAAACTCAGTAACAGGTTGCTTTACTTCTTCTAAGCACATCCCATCCCAGAAGTGACTCACACTACAGACCTGGAAAACAAAGAGCAGCCTCTAAGGGACCATCTGTTGCCTGTCTGCACAGCGCTCCTGAAGACACCGTTTACTGTGAGACAGGCAAATAACAGAACTGAGCTGCAAAAGGCATTTCAGTAGAGAGGTATTTCAAGTATAACGCTACTATGTGATCCATGGGGGCCTAAGAGATGATAACGCTTTCCTCTCGTAAACTTGCTTACTGACGGACACATTTCATTCCCTCTTTTCATTTCTAACATTTTTCCCCACTCTAAAATACAGCTCAAATACCATCTGTAATAGAAGATGTTTAGGTTAATCACTGAACCCCTAGATTCAAGAATTTTGTTTCTAATATTGTACAGTGATGTTTCATATGCAAAAAAACTATTGCATGAACTTCATCCACTCACAAAAATATAAACAATATCTATGAGGAGGAGGTACTAAATTACAAATTAAGCATCAGGGGAAGGCTGGTACAGGACTTCTCATGTGCTTTATTTTTAAAAACCAGCCTACTGCAAGTTATTCTACTTCATCTATAACATCTACTGGGAGACCTTACAGCAACCTTCCACTACTTAAAGGTGGCCTACAGGAAAGATGGGGAGGTGTGAAGTGGTAGGACAAGGGATAAGAGCTTTAAACTGAAAAGAGGGTAGATTTAGATTAGATATTAGCAAGTTCTTCACTATGATGGTGAAGAGACATTGGAACAGGCTGCCCAGAAAAGCCCCAAGGTTGGTTGGGGCTTTGAGCAACCTGGTCTAAGGGAAGGTGTCCCTACCCATGGCAGGGGGGGGTTGGAATTAGATGATCTTTAAGGATCCCTTCAACCCCAACTATGATTCTATGGGCCTCTTAGAATTTTTCTCCCCTTTATTTACTATTTCACAAAAGCTCTTCCGATACTTCATTCCTTACTAGCAACCTGACTCAGAGTTCAATTTAGAGAAGTCTCTACAGTAACAGCAGCATTACGACCTCTGACCAAAAGCGCGCTCCTGCGGTGCTGCTCACGCCATTCGCCATTGTACAGGTAGCAGGGAACCGCTGAAGGCGCTGCCTGAAAGCGCTTCAGCAGCAGCGCCCCAGGACAGCACCAGCGCCAAGAACCCGTCGGCGCGCCCGCAGGGACCGGTCCGGCGGAGCCCGGGCCGAAGGCAGGTGGGCAGCAGTCGCTCTCGGCCCTGGCCGGTGCTCCGGTGTTCGCCGCCACCGGCAGGCAGGAAGCGATACCGCCTTCCCCAGCCTAGTACAACACCGATCCGGTCGGTTGCCCTGGCGGCGCCGCCGCTGCCCCGCGGGCCCCTCTTCCGCGGCCCCCCCTTCCACGGCCCCGTAGCGCCCCCCTCCCGTCTCCACGGGTCGGGCCGAGGACCCCACGGGCCGGGGCCGGCGGCCGCCTCCCTTCGCCCCGGCGCGGGTACCGCCACCCTCTCCTCACCCATGTCGAGCCGCTACTGCCCGCCGCGGGCACCCCACCCCGCCCCGCTCCGGTCCGCTAGCTCTGCTGCCGTCGAGACGCCGCCGCCCGCAGGCTCCACGTCGAATGCCAGGCAGAGTAAACGAGGCGTGCGCCTGCTCCGTCCGCTGACTCGCCCTT